>PISW01010395.1:0-50132 GCA_004023785.1 Mungos mungo
GGGGGTGCGTCCAGGAAGTAGTGGGGACGTTGGGTGATGACGCCATGGGGGAGGGTTGGGAGTGCGTTACGATAAAGATCTACTGGGCTGCAAGCCGCTTGGTCCTCCCTGGCGCGTAGATCTCTGGTCAAGAGCGCTCCTCCCTGAGGGCTGTGGTAGGTTTCTGTCAGGCTTGCTGAGACTCCACGGGAAACCAGCTCTAAGATGCTGGTGTGGTTTTAAGCGTGAGAGATTATTATGCAAATTCTCTACCTGGCGTGTACCGATGCTCCCTGACATAGGGTGGCTTTTCAACTTAAGGATGATGGGAAAGTGATCCGCTTTCATACTACTTCGAATTTTGAGTTTTGATCTTTCTCGAGTTGTTTATGAGAAACAACTGATATAGTTACAACTATTCTGTTTCTCACCGTCAGTACGATACTCATTCAGGTAAGTGCGATTTTGAACACCGAATAACAATACAGGATTTGTGTTAGATGATTCTGCCCAGCTGTAGGCTCGTGTTTAAGGTCGCTGAGGCTAAGCTGTGATGTTTGGTAGGTTAGGTGGACTCCGTGCATTTTCCACCCATGGTATCTTCAGCTCGTGGTGGGTTCATTAGGCCATAGTCCTGCGGTAAGTCGAGGAAGATCTGTGCGATGGGGCGGTGAACCTGAATGAGCTTCATAGCCGTGTGTCTGTGAGCAGCAGGGCAGGGTTCAAAACCCTGGGGAAGCCTTGTAGAGGCACTGGGTCCAAGAGCAGCAAAGATGTGCTGGTGTGAGGCTGCGGGACTTCAGGCCACCAGACAAGCGAAATCGAGAGGAAAGCGAAAGGGAGCCTCTACAGAGAGTAGAGGGAGATTGGTCTTCGTGAAACGAGGTAAAGATTTGAAACATCGTAGAACGGAAGTGATTTCAGGGTTGTGGGATCGAGCCCTGCATTGGGCTCCATACTGAGCACGGAGCCTGCCTAAGATTCTCGCTCATCCTCTGCCCCCCGGCCACGCGTACATGTACACTCTCTCTCTAAAATTAAAGAAAAAATTCTAAAATATCAGAACCAATATTTCTTACACTTCAGTATCTCTGACTCAAGACCAGCTCAGTGGACTACTTTCTTTTTTTTTTTTTAATGCTTTTATTTATTTTTGAGAGACAGAGAGAGATAGTGCAAGCATGGGAGGGTCAGAGACAGAGGGAGACACAGAATCTGAAACAGGCTCCAGGCTCTGAGCTAGGTGTCAGCACAGAGCCTGATGCGGGGCTCAAACCCACGAACATGAGGTCATGACCTGAGCCGAAGCCGGACGCTCAACCGACTGAGCCACCCAGGCGCCCCAGTGGACTACTTTCTGATTCTTTTGGCATGGTGTTTTGATCACTAGGATTCATTTATTCCTTCAGTAAAAGTTGTAAGAAAAATAACAGTAGTGCTAATTTATAATAGTTCAGAACAAACCAAGCCGCCAGCTGCTAGTGCTCTTTATCCATGGTCTTATTTTACCTTCAGATCCCCTAGGAAGCTGGGGCTGCGGCGCTGGTACCTGGTGCCCGGCTCTCAGCCCAGGTCTCTCCCAGCGCAGACGCCGACGTCTTTCCTGCGCACCTCGCCTGGCCGGGTACCTGGCCTGCCCTCCCCAGGGCATTTCTTTCGTTCCTCATTACGTCCTTTTATCTTTACTTTTTCTCCCTTCTCCATTTTGTTTCCCTATTCTCTTGATCCTTAGTGTCCCCTGTGACCACTTGGCACCACAATGCTGGTTTGCCTCCGTTCAACTGAAAACACTCTGGGTCTAGGCTCTTTCCCTTCAAATGGAAATCCAGTACGTTCCAGCTGAGTTATTTGAGCCGATTCGTTGAGGATGGTCAAAATGGTCCCTTCCTTCAATCAAACTCTGTGTGTGTGTGTGTGTGTGTGTGTGTGTGTGTGTGTGTGTGTGTGTGTTGGGGCCCGGGGCTGGCGGTGGTGGTCTGTTTCTGTTTTCCTTCCTGTACCACCTGTCTCAGGATTGTGAAGTCCTCACTGTTTGTCGTGCACTCCCTGCTCTTTGCCCGACAGTGACTGCTTGCCAGCAGAGAAGATTTTCTGTATTTTAATGGTTTTTTTCTCTGCAAATTATGTTTTAGATTGTGGGATTTCCAGAAGAAAAGATCAAAGAGGATCCTCAAGGACAGATTCTTTTTCTGAATAGTTTAGCCTAAAATGGCCACAGCCTCCCTCCTTCGGGCTCCAGAGATGCAGGAAGGACATCCGGCAGTAAAGGTGGAAGAGGAAGAGGGGGCCTGTGTCTCTGGGCAGGAGTCTGGCCCGCCGAGAGACCACCCTCACACCAGAGAGCTCTTTCGTAGACGCTTCAGACAGTTCTGCTACCAGGAGACCCCCGGGCCCCGCGAGGCGCTGCGCCGGCTCCGGGAGCTGTGCCGCCAGTGGCTGAGCCCGGAAACACACACCAAGGAGCAGATCCTGGAGCTGCTGGTGCTGGAGCAGTTCCTGGCCATCCTGCCCGCGGAGCTCCAGGCCTGGGTGCGGGAGCAGCACCCGGAGAGCGGGGAGGAGGCGGTGGCGGCGCTGGAGGATCTGGAGAGGGAGCTGGACGAGCCAGGAGAGCAGGTGGAAGAGGGGGGACCAGAGGTCAGTACCCGCGGGAACGAGTGTGGGGTTTCCGGGCAGCAAGCGGAAGAAGAGGAGGATTTCTTTGTGCCTGATGTGGTCTGTTGTGGGCGCTCCAGCCCCCTGCCTTTTTCTTTTCGCCAGTTCCTTGGTCTGTCTGTTCCCGTGCAATGGGCCTAAGAAGGCCTCCTGACCGAGTCTTCTGTGACGTTCGATCCCTAACCGTCCTTGCTTGCCGGCAGGTCCCAGCCTGTGCCTGTGAAGAGGAAGCGTCGGTGCAGGAGGAGGCAGGCCGGGGAGCGGCCCGGCCCTCGTCCAGCGAGGAGGAGCCGCGTCAGTGCCGTTCGCGGGAGGGGTGCCCGCTGCGGGAGATCGGTGAGGCCTGGAGCTTCCTCAGGGCTCCCTCACCGGCCGCCGGCTCCGCGTCTGCTGTGTGCCGGGTGGTGTGCCGGGCCCTGGGGACGCTGTGACCGGCAGGGAGGCTTGCGGCCTGGTCGGGGGCGGGGAGACCATGTGCCTCCTCCCTGAGGTCCGGACATCCTCGTCTGGGTGGGGGAGTGAGCAGAACCCTGGTTTCTGTCCCCTGCCACCCACCCTCCTGGCTGCCTTTTCTTCTCCCTTTGGAAACGTGGCATGCGTGTGACCGTTTATCATTTCAGGGGATGAGACGGGGGCGTGGGAGGTGCGGTCAGCCCCGAGGAGGGAGCTCTCTAAAGAAAAAGAACGTCTGGTGGCAGCTCCTGAGAAACTGAACGGCGACACGCTTCAGATGGCTGAGTGTGCAGACGCGTGTGAGAGGCCGCGGGCCGGCTGCTCGGCCCAGAGACCCTATGCCTGTGCCGAGTGTGGGAAGAGCTTCACCCAGAACTCCATCCTGATCGAGCACCAGAGGACGCACACCGGGGAGAGGCCGTACGGCTGCGCCGCGTGCGGGCGGGCCTTCAGCCAGCGCTCGGGCCTGTTCCAGCACCAGAGGCTGCACGCCGGCGAGAAGCGCTACCGGTGCGCCGTCTGTGGCAAAGCGTTCAGCCAGAACGCGGGGCTCTTCCACCACCTGCGGATCCACACCGGGGAGAGGCCCTTCCAGTGCGGCCAGTGCAGGAAGAGCTTCGGCCGGCGCTCGGTCCTCATCAAGCATCAGCGAATTCACACTGGAGAAAGGCCCTACGAGTGTGAAGACTGTGGCAAGAACTTCATTTATCACTGCAACCTCGTCCAGCATCGGAAGGTCCACCCCGGGGCGGGCGCCGCTGGCCCCCCGCAGCAGGTAAGGCAGCGGCTCCGGCCCTCGGGGAGGGGGCGGGGCGGGGCGGGCCCTCGGTTTGTGCCCCACGCAGAGGCAGAGGCAGAGGCAGAAGCGGAGGGAGAGAATCGTCCGGCCCTCTGGAGGGCAGACTCTGCAGGTTGTCGACGTCTTTGTGCCGAGAGCAGCCTATGTTAAGTCCGTCTGTCAGGGTCTCTGGCTCAGGACCCCCAGGCTTGCAGGACTGAGTCCTGTCGTGCCGACTTCGTTCCGTGGTCTCCGGTCCCACATGCCTGTGCGGAAAGGTTTCCTGCTGTGCTTCAGGAAACTCCTTTGTCCTAGGAAGACAGTTAAAAAGAGTTTTAGAAAATTATATGCTGCCTGAAACAAAATTATGTTAAAAGTAGTTACTTACACTATCTATTTTCTCATAAGATACGGTGATTTGCTTTTTAACCTACAAAAGCGGGCAGATGAGTCCTCCCATGAATACACAGAGCCTTCTTCTCCCTGTAGGACTCTGTAGGGTTTTGCTAACTCCGCCTTCAGTGAGGAACCAGGGACTGAAGCAGCCGTGCGCTACTCCTGCTCGAGATTTCAAGTCTGTGTGGCCCAAGAAATTTGCTAAAAATCTCATCTCTCACTTCTGATCTTCATTACTAAATTACAGGCTTCTTTGCATTTTTAACAAGCATTTTTGGTTTTTGCTTTCTTTATTTAACCCTTAGTTACACAAAATTTCAAACATTCAGAAGTTGAACATTATGATCAGTCTCCCACGTGGATTGCCTTTTATAAGCTCCGTGCTTCTCGGCATTACCTGTTGATTACCCCCAAGGTCATGCTTAAAAAACTTATTTCCCTTAACATTGATTGTTTACCAAGCTTTCTCCTAAGCCCAAGACACAGAGAAATGGGATTCTGTGGTGAGGACAGTATGGATTAGAGTCCCAAATACACCGCAGGTCACTTAACCGTGGTAGAAACACTGTAAGGGACCCCACAGATCACTTCTGTGCCCCCTTATGTGACGGATACAGAGACAGAGGCTCTGGAAGTGACTGCGGGTCTTCTTGCCGGGCCGCGAGCTGGCGCTGGAGCCCCGTCTCCTGATTCCCATGCTCCTTCTAAGCCGCTGGCGGCAGTTTGTCACCAGGCAGAAGTGACTCGGGTAAGGGACCTCCGGGGTTTAGAGGGCGCTGAGGTTCTGCAGCTCAGCAAAGCCTCCGTCTGTGCGCGCCGCTCTGGCCGCTTTACGGCCGAGTTCCGGGAAAGACTCCTCCCACTCCTCCCTCATCAGGGGCGTTTTATTTTTGTAGTGAATGATTTTTTTTTTTAACTTTTAATTTACTTGGACTTTTCAAGAAGATAATTCATTCTTCATCTGATTCAAGTATCAAAACAACATTGAAAAGCGAGCCTCTCTTCCCTCAGGGGTAGCCGTTTTTCTAGTAGCTTACATATCTCCAGTGTTTCTTCATGTAAATAAAAGAAAACGTGAATATATATAACCTTACTCCCTGTGCTCCGCGGAAACAGGGCATATGTTACTCTTCAGCCCCTTGCCGTGTCCGTGAAACCCCACGAAACGGCGAGCCTCCCCTGTTTACACGGCACCGCACTCTAACACAGCCCTGTAAACGCACGGCCGCTACTTCAGAATGCTGCGAATTGTTTCCTTCTCCTCCCAAATGTACTTCAAGTCAAGTTTAAAAGCTGACAACTTCCACATCAGCTGGAAAACAGGGTTTGGGCAGCTGGAGTTGGAGATCATCCTTCAGAGAAACGCAGTGATGGGGATGGTTTCGGTCTCGTGTGTTTGGCTCAGTCGTGTATTCTCAGTCGTCACGTTTCAAACCATTTGTGTTGCTGCTTCTGGCTAAGCGTAGGTCTTCTCAAAAATCTTAAGTTTTCTCAAGAGTGTATTTACTGTGTCTTGAGGTTAAATTATTTCCAAAGGAAATTCAGATTTTGAAGTGAAGTTAAGGGAAATTAGTTAGACTTAAGTTTGAAATAAAATCAGCTTCTCAAGTAAATATACATTCCGTACAGTAATGTACATACACTCTTATAATCTGGGCTCATAAGCATCTCAGGTGCCTCTGCGTATGCCGCAGCAGCATTTGGATAATTCCATTATATCCGTGTGGTAGGTTGATGTTCAAAAGACCACCAAAGCCGAATTGAGGCGAGGCAAAACTTTTATTTATTTACGGCGGGCCAAACCTGAACTCCAGATGGTAAGGAGCAGAGAACAGCCCCGAACAAAGGTTCCAGTGCGATTTTGTAGACACACCTAGGATTCTATGATAGCCAGTTACATTGTGACATGCCAGCACCAGTTTTGGTGGGAACCTATCAAGTTCTTTGTTCTTCTAGAATGACCAATCATGGGACAGGGACTAAGCAATTTTCTGGAGGCGTGGCCTTGGTCAGACCATGGAAAGGGGGTGGGGGAAAGGTTTGCAACAAATGATGCAGTACATTCCATAAGTAGCTTAACCCGTTACCCTCCATAAGTTTCACTTACTACATTCTATAAGCTGACCTACAACATTCCCACTCCTGTTTGTTAGTTATTCAAACCTTTGAATAACATTATTCTGGCATTTGGGCTATTGGGGTTTGTTGGCCATGTAATACCATAAGCCGTATAGATCCTATTTTCTGATTTATGAACTAAAATAGTAGTTTTATAAAACAAGTCCTATAGTTATTGTTATTAGGAAGAGAATAATGAGGGGTCCCACAAGGGCACTCAGGAGAGTGGTTAGCCAAGGGGACCAGAAAAAGGTTTCAGTTTACAAATAAATACTTTTATGACATTTCTGTGTATCGGAGACATCTTAAGAGATAGTTTTCTTAATCTGGATAAGCAAATATTAGAGAATCAGCAATATTTCCAACAAGAGTTACAAAACTATGATTTTTCTCAGTTCATCTAGTCCCATGTTCCAAATTCTTGTTCAGTTCGAATGCAGCTTTTTACTTCTGGAATTTTACCCATTTTAGTATTAATCTTGAAGATGTCACATACCTGCATTTGTCCCAAAATTTCTTTATAACTGTCCTTGACAGAGAGAACACATCTTGTGACAAATCTCAGAAATGGACATTGTTAAAGATCTGATGAGAGTTCATTATGATGCAGTTTAACAAAGAAATTCAGTTATTTCTGTGACACATAACACTTCCAGTAATGAGAGTGTTAAGTAATAACCTTCTACCAAAACATTAAAACTTTAGGAATTCTGTGTATATATATGTGTAGTTGCAGCATTTATCCATATAATACAACCTAAGGCTTGTTAGGTTTTCCAAGTAACTTGTCATCCTAAGTAAAAGGGCCTAATTGGTCGAAATGTTTCCCCAGTTGAGGAAATTATCAAGAATAAATTTACCCACTATATCCTTTTACCAACTGGATCTTCCAAGGATTTTCGGTCCATTTGAGAGCCCATGGTAGTGGAATGTGGTCAGGGCGCGCCGCTTTAATTTGAGAGCGATGGGTCCGGAGGCTCCGGCCTGCAGCTTTCACAGCGGAGGGAGTGGACAGGATGATTGGAAAAGGTCTGATCCAGCGTGTCTCCAGGTTTGGAGAGAAGCAGCGTTGCACCCAGACCCAGTCTCCAGGTCCGAGTTCTTTTTCTGGAGATTCGACTGCAGGCGGCGTTTCTTTTTGGCTTTCCTTTATCAAATTATGAATGGCAGGGAGTGTATTCTGTGGGGCCCGTAATGACTTAAGGAGATGGTGATTAGAGGTTTCTGCCCATTGTTCGTTTCCCGATTTCGGAAGCAAGGGTGGTGGTCTTCCAAAAAGTATTTCAAAAGGGGTGATATCCCTTACATAAGGTGCGCGGTGTGCCCTGAGGAGGGCGAAAGGAAGGAGGTCTACCCAGTTCTCGCCAGTTTCTGTAATTAACTTAGTCTTATTCATTCTCTCTACCTGCCCTGAGCTCTGGGGGTGACAGGCACAATGTAGTTTCCAATCGATTTGTAGGCTTTTTGCTAATATTTTAGATACTTGAGCTATGAAACCCTGGCCATTATCTGACCCCAGACCAAAAGGGATGCCAAATCAGGGAACTAATTCATTGAGTAATTTCTTAGCCACTGTCTGGGCTGACTGTGTTCCCGTGGGGAAGGCCTCTGCCCATCCGGAGAAGGTGTCACCAGCACAAGGAGGTAACGGTGGCCACCGTGTCCGTTCTTCATCTCAGTGAAGTCCAGTTCCCGTGCTTCTCCGGGCATCTGTCCTCACAGTCTCTGACCTGAAAAGTCAAAACTAGGAGATGGGTTAGTCTGAGCACAGGCTTTGCCTCGGTCCGCTAGGCTTTTTGTGATCTTATTAAGGTTTGGAATAAAATACTCTCTTGGGACTAGTTCAGACAACTTGGTTGCCCCCAGGTGCGTGGGGGCTGTGGACTAGCTGGAGCCAGGTCCGTCCTGCAGCCTCTGGCATGAGGATTCGCCCATCCTCTAGGCGATGCGGTGCTGGTCATCCCTTTGGCCCTCAGAGTTTTTATTAGACTTAGTTCCTCCTTAGTGTAAGACGGTTCCATGAGGGGAAAGCGTGGAGGCAAAAATCTCAATCGGGAGAACGTTTCTTTCTGCGGTGGCCTTTGCCGTTCCGTCAGCAAAGGCGTTTCCGTTTGTTTGGGGCGAGTCTGCTGTTTGGTGGCTTCTGCCGTGTAGGAGGGCCACCTTCTTAGGAGCCACAGGCTTCCCGCAGGGCCTGGGTTTCTTTTTTGTTCTCGATTCCTTTCCCCTCTGATGTTAACAGCCCTCCTTCTCTGTGGAGAGCTCCGTGAACACGGGCAGCGGCGAAGGCACGCCTGCTGTCAGTGAAAATGCTCACTGCTTTTCCCTCTGCCCGTCTGAGGGCCTGGGCTGGAGCTGTCGGTTCTGCCTTTTGGGCAGAGGTTTTGTGCCCGAGGGCTCGGGCCCAGAGGACCTGGTCCTGCGTCACAGCCGCTGCACCGGCACATCTGCTTCCGGCTTTGACAAAACTGCTGCCGTCAGCGAGCAGCTCGAAATCTGCCCTTGGCAGCGGTGGGTCCCTTAAGTCCTCCCTCAGACCCGCAAGAGGGCTCACAGTTTCTAAACTGTTATGGGCGGGGGGCCTCTGAGTCGTCATCAGGCAGCAAAGCGGCAGGATTTAGAGCCTCTGTCTTCAGGAAGGTGATGCGGGGAGGGCCTGGTAGCACCTGATCCTGGAGGACGCGTGCGGCGGAGACCATCGGTCGGGTGGGGAGCGCAGCAGGGATGCCGCTGCGTGAGGTCCTGTGATCTGAAGCTCTTGCCCAAGTGTTAGTTGGAAAGTTTCCTTAACCAGCATGGCAGTGGCAGCGACAGCCCTGGGACAACTGGGCGACCCCGTAGCAACGGAGTCCACCGCTTGGACAAGTGGGCTACAGGTCGTTTCCAGGGGCCCAGAGTCTGAGTAAGGACCCCCTTCACAGTTCCGGGATCTCATGTACAAACAGTTGCAAGGGCCTGGTAACATCAGGTGAAGCTAAGGCTGGGGCTCGGGTAAGGTGCTCCTGATTTGCTCCCAAGCCCTGTCCTCCTGTTCTCCCCAGATCACCTCAGTTCCTTTGCCCCCAGAGGCCGAGCACAGGGGTTTGTGGTTTCAGCGAAACCAGGCATCCAGAGGCGGCAGTGCCGGCGGCTCCTAGGAACTCCCCGATCTGCCTTTCAGTCGTGGGTTCAGGAATGTTGAAAAGAGCTTGGATTCTTTCTGGCCCCAGCGATCCTTGCCTTCACGCAGCTGGGAGCCTGCGTATGTCAGAGTCCAGACAGGTTTGTGCCTCCTTTCCGGAAACTCTGTATCCCAGGACGTCTAACGCCTCCAGCAGGCCCTCGGTCGCCTTAGTGCAGTTCTCTGTGGGGTCAGCGGCTAGGAGCAGGTCACCTACAGATGGCAACAGTGTCACATCTGGGTGGCCCTCCCGGCAGGGGATTGAGCCTCTTCCAAGAGCCTCATCAAACAGGGTGGGGGAGTTTTTAAACCCCTGGGGCAGCCGAGTCCAGGTTAACTGCCCATTATAGGTCCCGTCTGGGTCTGTCCACTCAAAGGCAAAGATAGGCTGACAGATTCTTGCAATCGGCAAAGTAAAACATGCATCCTTTACGTCCAGGACAGAGTAAAGGCCATGCTTTGGTGACAGTTCACTCAGGAGAGTACAAGGGTTGGGGACTGTAGGATGAATTGACTCAACCCTTTTGTTACGTCTCTGAGGTCTTGTACCGGCCTATATTCTGAAGTCCCCGGTTTTGGGACAGGAAGTAAGCGTGGCACGGTATTAGGCTCCCAGCCTCGAGTAACTGGTTGATGTGTTTAGCAATTTCCTCCCTTGCCTGCTGACTGATGGGGTACGGTCTCATTCGGATCGCAGTGGCCGTGCGGTGAGCTCAGTCACTAGTGGTGTTTGTCGAATGGCTAGACCGGGGGGTTAGTTTCAGCCCAGACTGTAGGAATTGTCTCTTTCCAATTTTCTATTAATGGAGAGGGTTTTTGCTCTGGCCTTTCTAGGAAAAGATATTCCTCTGATACAGGGCAGGTAATTAGAATGGCAGGAGGTGGTAGGTTCAAGTCTATAGAGTTTTCAGTAAAAGAAATTTGGGCCTTAAGCTTGTGCAACAAATCTCTCCCTAGAAAGGAGTGTGGGCAACCAGGTATGAGCACAAAGGAACGAGCATTGGTCCCTTGAGCTAGTCAGTGACTCGGGCACGAGTCCACAGGGAGCCTTGCGTTCTCCCTGTGGTCCTTGAATATAAACCTTTTGTTTCATCACAGGCCCTAAGGGTTCTTTAAGAACGGAATCCACAGTCCCCGTGTCGACCAGGAGTCTGGCCTCTTTCCCTTCTTCTCTGCAGTAGGCACGTTGATTTTCTCCTAGTGCTGTCCGGGGTTCTTCCAGGCGGGGCTGAGACTTTCCTCGTCCCTCGCCACAGGGGCCGTGGCCTGGAGACCTCCCCAGGCGGCCACGAGCACTGTTCCTAGATCTTGTCCCTGCGCAGCGGCAGGACGGTCCCTGCTCTGGAGGACTCGCTGGGCTCTCTCTCCCAATTCTCAAGTCACCTTTCCTTCAAACCCTCCCAGTTTCTGAAGCTTTTCACGAATGTCTGGGGCCGACTGAGAGACAAAAGCCATATTGACAGTTTTTCGGCTCTCGACTGCCTCTGGGTCAGTGGGGGAATAGGTACAGCAGGCCTGGTAAAGAAAGCCTTTCTAGAAAGGCCGCAGGCAACTCGTTTAGTCCTTGGACTGTCTCATGAATTTTTGTCAAATTAGTGGGCTTTGGGACCGCTGCAACAGAATCTGGCGAAGCTGGAGTAGACGCTCCCCACCGTTCCCCGAGGTGGGTCTGTTGGGGCAGCGCAGAAGGGGAGACGTGCTCAGTTCGATGAAGGTCTGTAGCAGGCGTGCGTCAGGGCCGGGGACTGCCCTGCGGCTTCTCGGAGCTCTCGGGCCCTTCAGAGGCCAGCAGGACCTGCGAGAGCTGTGACAGTCCTCCCACGGGGGTAGGGGAGCGGTAAAGATAGAGCCCAGCAAGTCCATCGGACCTTGGGGATTCCTGGAGAAAGGCGGGTCTTACAGTTACGGAGGCCTGCAGTGGAAAAGGGAGTGTGAACAAGTGTGGGCGCGCTGGCTGTCCGCTCGGACCGGGAATTGGAGCTGCCTGACTAAGGGGGAGAACAGGAACCGGGGCCTCAGAGGACTGGGGCCCTTTCCCATAGTGGGCTCCTGACCTAGTCAAGGGGCCGCCAGGAGCTCCTGGTTCCCGAAGAGCCGGCAGAGCCTGAGGGTAAGGGGGTGGCCCCCGGAATCAGATGGCACAGCTCCTGCCTCGCCTGCTTCCTGCAGCCCAGGGAAAGGCCCCTTTTGGACTCTATGACAGGAAGTAAGGGCTTGGGATCAGGAGAGAACAGAAAGAGGAATTAGGGGGAGTAACGCCAGAGGGCAGCGTTTTGACCTGTTTTTGGCAATTTTTCAGCCGTGAAGGTGGGTCTTCCAGGATATCGACCCAAGTCCCAGCACACGGCTCCTGCTCTGGGTGGACCTCATGACAAACCCTGCGGCCGTGTGAGTGAGGGTGAGATCACTGGAGCCCTCGGAGGGCCGGTCAGCCCCAGGGAGTGCGGCCAGGCCGGCGCGCAGTGTGTCCGCAGCCAGGACGGCTTCGCGTTAAAGCTGTGGTTCTTTTTTCTGAAACCAGAGAAGTTCTTTAATTTACATGCAGGAGGGGAACAAGACTTGGATGAAGACTGACCCATGACGAAGGTTAAACAGTGGGTCACTCCAGAGACAAAAATAGGTCGACAGAAGACTTTAACCAGACACTCAGAGCACTGAACATAAAACAAATGGTTGGGGTGATCAGCGCCCAACCCTCATGGTCCTGGCAGTTCAAATGGCCTGAAGGCCCCAAACGCCAAGACCCACATGGTGCTGGGGACGCCACCTCCAAACACCGGCACACCTGGGGGAAGTCAGCCGCGTCCAGCCTTCCCTCCAAGCTACAAGCCAAATCTGGCCAGCAAAGCAGAAGACAAAACAGAACATTGGCGCTGCCTCGCATGCCTGAGGACGGAAGGCTGGGGCCGAGGACTGACTCCGGGGAGCTCTCCCCTAGCCGCTCTGCTTCAGGCTCCAAATTTCGGTTGGTCGGTCTCGGTGGAACCTCCAAATGTTGTAGGTGGATGTTCAAAAGACCACCAAAGCCGAATTGAGGTGAGGCATGATGGTAAGGAGCAGAGAACGGCCCCGAACAAAGGTTCCAGTGCGATTTTGTGGACACACCTAGGATCCTGTGACAGCCAGTTACATTGTGACGTGCCAGCACCAGTTTTGGTGGGAACCTATCAAGTCAGTTCTTTGTTCTTCTAGAATGACCAGTCATAGTGGGACAGGGACTAAGCAATCTTCTGGAGGCGTGGCCTTGGTCAGACCATGGAAAGGGGGTGGGGGAACGGTTTGCAACAAATCATGCAGTACATTCCATAAGTAGCTTAACTTATTACATTCTATAAGCTGACCTACAACAATCAGCTCTTAAAAGATCTAAAATACGAACAGATGGGGATTTTAAAGGCTGTAGTTCTAATGGACTGTTTTTACACCTGCAGTTGAAGACTGGATGTTTGGTTTGCTTTGTGCTTGTTTTTTTTTTTTACAGCTTCTCAAAAATTCTAAATTTTCTCAACAACTGATAAAAATACCAAGAAACACAGTTTGCTGTGCAGATGTAAGCCACTTGAATGCGGTGATGGTTAACATGATTAAAATGACGGCCAATTCACCAAACTAACTCTCCTTGTTTTCTGATACGGATTCTTCTAATTCCCTTACCCGGGATGCACGTTTGTCATAGTTGACTCAGCCTGCGGACAGTGGCGGGTGGGCCCTGGCCTTTTCTGGGGCTCCTGCAGCCCTCCTGGCCGGACGCTCTTACATGTAGCCTCCCCTTTACGTTTCTAAATTACTCTCACTTTCCTTTTTTCTTTTTCTACCCTGGCTCTTTTCACTCAGCCCATAGAGTCTCTGGCATTGATCTCCTTCCAGCCGCTCCATAAACTGGTAACTATCTCTCCCTGTGCCTTTGAAACGCCCCACTCTGGAGCACCTGGGGGGCTCAGTCGGTTGAGCGTCCGGCTTCGGCTCAGGTCATGATCTCACGTTCATGTGTTTGAGCCCCGCGTCAGGCTCTGTGCTGGCAGCTAGCTCAGAGCCTGGAGCCTGCTTCAGATTCTGTGTCTCCCTCTCTCACTGACCCTCCCCTGCTTGCACTATCTCTTTCTGTCTCTCAAAAATAAAAAAAATTAATGAAAAGCCCCACTCTGAAAGACTAGGCAGTTTTATGGCTGAGCAAGGTGTAAGACATATGGACTCAAATCCAGTGAAAAGGCCTTATTGGTTCTAGAGACGCCAGGCTGTCTCAGTCAGAAGAGTATGCGACTCTTGATCACGGAGTTGTGATTTTGAGCCCCACGTTGGGTGTAGAGATTGCTGAAAATTAAGCCTTACTGGTTCTGAGCACTGTGAGGACAGTGGGCACTGTATGTCACGAAGTGGCTGAGACTTTTGCAACTGAAACCTATCTAGAGCTGTAGATAAGAGCCCTGAAGACCCTCTTTCACTATCATTTTTATTTGAAGAACCAAGTGTTCCAGGAGAGTCAAGTCTCTGTCCATATTTTGTATTTGGGAATGACTCCTATTTTCTATATCTGACCATACTTTTCCTTTAAAACATTTATAATGGAAGACTGTTTTATACTTTTCCAATAAGACAAAGAAAATCTCTGAGAAAATTTAAAAATAACAGTATATCTAAAGTCTAAATTATAAAATATGAAATATTTCCTCAGGAGCAGTTTAGAAATCTACATGCCAGTTTACATGTGTGTCGCTGGTTAAATGTTGAGTTGGAAGTTGAGAGAGAAAACAAAAGTTGAGAGAAAGGTCGATTATTTGTAGAAGGAGATGGAGCCCAGCGGAAAGTGTCTGAGGCAGAAGAAACAGGGTGAGGCAGGCCGGACTGAGGTGGGCTCAGAGCCTGGGGTTTCCCAGTGTGGCCGGTCCTGGAGCGCCTTCGAGGGAGTGCGGGTGGGGGTGGGACAGATGGAGAGGCCGTTAGCACTTCGTTAAGCATAATGGAATCATTAAAAGTATTTTATTGTGTTGCAGGAGTTTCTTAACAAAATTGGAGAATATTACCTTTAAGAAAAAATTTTATTTACCAATTTCATACCTGCATGAGAAAAGTGAAGCCCAAAGTGGTTAAACACTTGTAGTGATCTATTTTTTAATCACATTAATTAAGAATTAAAAATCTTGAACATTTTTAAAAAGGAAAGCTGTGACCAAAGATCATGGTGAATTATACGTGGTTTCATAGACACTTGGACCTGGAGCCTGAGGCCCATTTAGGCGTCTGCAGACAGCAGCAACAAAGCAGGGTGAAAAAAGGAAAGGGAAGAACAAAATGTGAGAAGATAAAAAGGAGCCAGGCAAAATTACATGCTAAAACTGGATTAGGCGAAAAAGTGGTGACCAAAGAGAAGGAAAATATAAAAAGACGCAGAGACAGTGTTACCAAGAAACAGCTTTATCCTCACAAGACCTGGTCGAGAGCCCTCTGTCCCTCAGTGGGTCCACGTGTCTGTCGGGGCTGTCGTAGCAGTGAAAACAGCCCCACTGCTCTCACTCCTCACTCATGTCCGTGCTTTACGTAACAAAGAGGAGGGCAGCACGGTGTGTAAATCACTGATTTTTTGTTCTTTAGGTCTCTGGACCCGCACCCAGTTTTCCTTGCCAACGCATCCGCTCTGTGAGGAAGCCACTCCTGCATATGTACCCGTGTCAGAGCCACCTAGGCTGTTTGCAGCTTCCTGGGTCCTGCCCCAGACCGGCTGAATGTTCCTGAGGGCAGGACGTGGGAATCTGCATTTCAGCGAGCATGCCCCTGGTTCTCAGGATGAGATTGCCAGATCTTGGACACTTCTGAGAATGGAAGGGATTGCTATTAATAATTATACCCAGCCAACAGGCATAAATCAGGACCTACGGGCTTCCTACTTAAGTCTTTTCCAGCCGAGGACACAGAAGAAGAAGAGACAGAATCCGAAAGAATACAATGTGCTCATGAAAGCTAAGGAAGAACATCTGTGAAGGGGCCTATGGGACGGTTAGGCGTAGCCACCATGTGCCTGATTTGAAATCACCCCGGTTAACACATTTATTGGATTAGGGAAGAAAGGGTGGGTGTGCCCACCCTCCTGTAGGGCATATCCAACAAAACAACACCCCCCAGGAAAGGACCCCCCCAATCCATCAACAACAACAAAACCATTAAAATAGCTGTTTACCGAAGATGAGCCTGTTGAGAGGATGGCTTACCAGACGGGGCGATGGCCTCAGCCTAGGAGCGTCTACAGGGCTGACGGCCTAGTACGGCTTTGACCTCTGACGGCGCAGAAGTGAGAAGACAGCGCACCAGATCACAGCCTGGCAGGAATGAGGCAGAGGGCGGGCCGTGTGAAGCAGGTGGCTAGGAAGAACCAGCTGCTTTGCGAGGTAGTTTCCTAAGTTACAGTGACTGATGCGCAGTCTTCACGGGCTGTTGAACCGGAGCGCCCTTACCGCCGCGGGAAACCGAGGCCGGGCTGACCCGGGCCACGGTCTGCAGCTCCCCGGGGCCATTCACAGCGGGCAGGGCAGGGCGTGTGGCTTCCCCTCACCTTCCGCTAACTCTGCAGCGTCAGAGATGTGTCAGTGGTTAGGTTACTAAAAAGGACCGGAGTCGTTTGCACAAAAGATGGAGACTGGAGAGCAAGCCAGCGCCTGCCCCTCAGAGCCGCTTTGCTCACGTGGGTGTCGCTTACTGCTTCGGACCCTGGGCGCGAGCGGACAGTGGGTACAAGGGAGCAAGGTCCTTGGGAACGGAGGGCCGCGTCGCATTCCCCAGCGGGGCGGAGAGACGGGCCCAGGCCGAGAGGGCGCGGGTCCCCCGGGGGACCCGCCGGAGCCGGCCAACCACTGAGATGCGGGACCTCGATGCTTCCTAGAGAGGCGGCGCGGAGCCGGCGGAGGCGTGCCCGGCGCCGTGACGTACTTCCGGCCTCGTGCGCGCCTCGGCTAGCGCGCGCCTTTCGCGGCGTGGGTGCGCGCGGGCGACTGGTGGCGGCCCCCGCGGGCGACTGGTGGCGGCCCCCGCGGCCGTGGACACGAGCGCTGCGCGGGCCGCCAGCTTCGAGGCTCCCGGCGCTGGCGCGTCCTTACGGCCGGAGGTGGTTTTCCGTTCCTGCTCAGGGCCTCGTTCTGTTTTCATCCAGGACCCCCCCCCCCCCCCGGCGGTCGTGACCTTGCACCTCGGCGCCGGGGAGGCTCGACCCCGAGGGACGTACGGTGACGGGGTCTCAGGACTTTGAAGAGCGGAGGGAAGTGTGATTCCTTCGGCTCAGAGAGCGTTGAGAAGTGAGCGCGTCCTCCGAGCGGACGCGGGCTGCCGGCCGTGGACGTGCGGGGCTCAGGGTCGGAGGCGCCCTGCAGCTCACAGAGCCGTGGAGCCCGGAGCACCCGTGCGGTACGGTGCGGGTGCCCGGAGCCGGGGGGACCTCCCCGGGGTGGCGGAGAGCAGAGGGGAAGGCGGGTGTGCTGTGCCGGGGACCGAGACGAGAGCAGGTGACAGCTGCAATGCCCCAGGGAACATGGACTCGAAAAGGCAGTGTGCCTCTCCGTCTTTTCGGTGTGACTGCTCCCTCGCAGTGTGCACACGATGTGTGTGCACACGGTGTGTGTGCACACGGGAGCCTGCTTCCGCGCGGCCGCCTGCTTGCCCAGCTCATCAATGTGCTGGCGCCGCTGTGAGCTGCCTGCGGTGCAGTGACCGGCGGCGTGGCCGGTGCTCCGGGAGGTGGACGCCGCAGAGCCGGAGTCCCTGTCTTCGTGCACGGGAGTAGTGTCATCTTACAAGGCATCTAGAAATTCTGGGAGCGGTGTGGTAAATGGATTGGAAGGAGGCAAGGCTGGAAGCAAGGGAGAGGAGAGAGAAAGAACCAGTACTGTGAGTTGGCGGAAGTAAGGTACTGGCTGTGGAAGTGACGAGGGTGGAATGGACTGTGTGGAAGACGCGGATTTAACTCGACTTGATGCCTAAGGGAGAAAGATGGCTGAAAACGTGCTGAGCACAATGCCTGGCAGGTACCAAGTACTACAGGCGTTCTTTTTACTATAGATACGGATAATCAGGTTTTCGATTAGATGATTAGGGGAATGAATGTGACATTTTAACACAAGCGGGTAGGGCTCAGTCGTGTAAGTGTCCAACTCTTGATTTCAGCTCAGGTTAAGATCTTGTGGTTTGTGGTAGCCTGAGGCGGGCGCTGTGCTGACAGTGCAGAACCTGCTTGGGATTCTCTCTGCCAATCCCCCAAGCGTTCTTGCATTCTCTCTCTCTCTCTCCCTCCCTCCCTCCCCTCCTCCCCTGCTCCTCCCCTGCTCTCACACACACACACACACACACACATGCATGTGCACATGTTCTCTCTCAAACTCAAAAAAATAAAAGGAAATGGGTAATTTTAGAAGAGACATTGGTCACAAGGGGAAAACGATGAGTTAATTATTGGAGGTGTTGAGGTGCTTTTAAGACCTACAAGTGGAAGGCTCTGACATCCCGTTGGACTATAATGGTCTTGAGCTCCAAACAAGATTGGGATAAGAGAACCAGATTTAGGAGTTGTTAGGTGATAGTCTCAGTTCTCAGATGCTACTGACTGGACGTGACTGCCCAGAATGAACGTGGAATGAGAAGGAGGCTGGATCTCAACAGAGGGTACCCAGGCCTTTCTTGGCAAGCTGAAGAAGAGCCATAAAGTGGACTCAGGAATGAGCTTTCGACAGACCCTTACATAATACTTCCTGAGCACCAAGTATTGGTCTAAGCACTTGGCAAAAACCAGCTCATGGGAAAACAGCCAGCAGATTGCAGTTCCTTAGAAGACTGGGAATGGTTGGTGGTGTTCGGTGCTGCAGGGGCATCTGGTAAGTAAAAGGCTGAAAAACACTCACTGAGTTTGTATACAACGTGGACTTAGAACCCCTGACTCAAATGGGGGACACGCCACATGACATGCACAGTTTTTTTCTAAAACTAAGAACGCCTTTGAAAGTATCTGGCATAATTCTTGGCACAGAGAGGTTGATTTATAAATATAATTGACGGGGCGCCTGGGTGGCTCAGTTGGTTAAACCTCCGACTTCGGCTCAGGTCAGATCTCACGTTCGTGGGTTCGAGCCCCGTGTCAGACTCTGTGCTGACAGCTAACTCAGAGCCTGGAGCCTGCTTCCGGTTCTGTGTCTCCTTCTCTCTCTGCGCCTCCCCCTCTCATGCTCTGTCTCTCTCTGTATCAAAAATAAAACATTTAAAAAAGATTTTTTAATAAATATAATTGACTAAATTTGTGACATGTAATTCAAGTAGACAAAGCGGTTTGCATTGCTTTTCCTCGGCTGAATATTTAATGTTATCTGAATATCTCACTTTAGTTTCTAGATCTAAGAGCTACTAGTATTGTTCTTTAGTCCTAAAGTAACTGAATCTTCTATCAGTTAATTTTATGACATTATTCTAATGGTATTTTGTGCTCGTTTTATCTTTTACAGAGTGTCTGTACCATCAAATCATTGGCTTGACCACAGTGGTTCACTCTGAGTAAATGCGTTCTTAGTTTGGAGTTGATCTCTCTTAACAGTGATGTGTTATGCCTCATCACCAGCCTTAAGCCCCTCCTGGCATTGTGGTGAGCTGTTTTGCCCAGGAGTGGATTCAGTCCAACCCTTTTGAGCTGCAGAAGAACAGAAGGGGTGTCAAACAGTTAGAGCATCTAGCCTGTGCAGAAATTTTCTTCTGACGGGTTCTCCAGACAGAACTTAAGGCAGTTCCGTTAGGAGGATTCCCTTGGGCCTCAGGAGTCCAGCGCCAGGAGGCTCTCCGCCTCCAGGGGCGCTGGTGCCGGACCAGTTCCTGACCATCCTGCCGGCAGAGCTCCAGGCCCGGGTGCGGGAGCAGCACCAAGCAAATAGGAAGGAGGCTGTTACTGGCCTGGGGGGCTTGTCCGGGAAGCTGGATCATCCTGGAAGAAGGTGAGATAAGGAAGAAGGGGTCTAGTGTCGGGCGGGTGTTTTCTCTGGAGAGGTCTCCAGTGTAGCGAGAGGAAGTGGCCAAGATGCATTGGCCAGAGTTGCGTTCCCCTCCCTGTCCATTTATTCCCTGTCCTTGTCGGTCAAGGGAAAGTCTGCTTTCTGGCTTCTGTTCTCCCATTAGTACTGGGATCTAAACTCTAGACCCCTCAGCAGATGTCACCTGGATGAAATTTCTCTAATTGTCCGGGGTCCTTAGTCCTCCTAACGGGACAGGAAGTGCCCCGAGGGCAAACGGCTTGTCTGGCAGCAGCATCAGGACTCCCGGGGGTCCAGCTCCAGCCAGAACAGGGCAGCTTAGTTCTAACACTGCTGAGGAGAAAGATGAGATTGGGGGGGGGGGGGTTCAGAAAACGTCTGCTTTTTTCCAAAGGAACCTCATCACAAAGTTTTGCCTACCTTTCACTTGATGTCTTCCTCCATTTTTAACGTGTACCTCTAAACACATCGTTTTAACCTTGATTGTGATTCTTCCTTCACTTCTTTGCACTAAAATTGTTGAAGATCCTGCTCCTATTGAATGGTTCCGTTTCTCCATTCTAACTGAATACCAACCACCAACTTCCCTGGGCCTGACCTCTTAGGACAAAAGCAGGAGGACATTTTTCTGCATGGAAGCCAACAGAAAAATGACTCAAAGGCTATATACAATAGAGAAGTTTTTAAATGTGCATTTTCAAAAACTTAGTGTAGGAAACAAAACTTATTTAGTACGTTTATTTGCTTATTGAACAAGCACACATATATGCCCAAATGTAATCATGCCAAACATATCAACTGGCACTACTTTTAAATTTAGTGTTACTTTATGGACATATTTCCCAAGAGTTACATGTAATGTATGCATAGAGCTGACATCGATTCCATTGTATAGATAGCAAATTACTATCTTTTACTTTAATCAGGTCTTTATTCAAAATCAGCTGTCCAGAAAGATTCGGCATTTATGGAATAAACTGAAGCTGATGCATCAGGCTTCCTGTCTTCCGTGGTGGGTGTCTCTTCTGCAGGCTTCTCAGACGCTGGTCTCTTGTATTTATGACATGAGTCTAGGCATTTGACACCTTTCTTTCTTGCTTTTGGTATAAAAAAGAGGTATAGACTCACCTTCTAATTCCGTCCCTACTCCTGAAATCAATTATTTTCCCAAGGACTGTAGATTCTGTTTAGTGAGAAATGGTATGTTAAGACCAAAAATAAGGTACTAGGAATGCTCATTGTGTTATTGGACATTGTTCCAACGCCTTTCAGTGCTCAGCTAGGAAGCATTTAAGATAAAATATGTATTGTGAATTCCTACTGATACTTCTAGTTCAGATTCAGTACTTTAGGGTCTTCATCTCTCATCTGTATCTCCTTTTGGAGAATTCTCAAAAACATTAGGAATGATAGAGTATTAAATTCTCATCTGCTTTATCCCATGCTATTACACAATAGCCTTAATAAAAATACTAGCGTTATGATTTTTACAAACAACTTAATGGTGGTGCTTGATTTTTCCATTCTTTTTGTCCTTAAGTTCTATGTCATTGGATATATGCAAAAAAATTCATCTTCTAAGGACATTGGGAATAATTTCTCTTTTGTGTGGTTATGCCACCAGCAGGTACACATTTAAATTCAATTTTTTTCAATGTGGAAGTTCCTCAAAAAATTAACAATAGAACTCCCCTATGAGCCAGCAATAGCCACTGCTCGGAATTTACCCAAGGGATACAGAAGTGCTGATGCACAGGGGCACATGTACCCCAATATTCATAGCGGCACTTTCTACAATAGCCAAATCATGGAAACAGCCCAAATGTCCATCAAATGACGAATGGATCAAGAAGATGTGGTTTATATATACAATGGAGTACTACATGGCAATGAGAGGGAATGAAATCTGGCCATTTGTAGCAACATGGATGGACCTCGAGGGTGTTATGCTAAGTGAAATAAGTCAGGCAGGGAAGGACAGATACCATATGTTTGTACTCATGTGGAACAGGAGAAACTTAACAGGACCATGGGGGAGGGGAAGGGGGAAAAATAGTTGAGAGGGAGGGAGGCAAACCATGAGAGACTCTTGAATACTTAGAGCAAACTGAGGGCTGATGGGGGAGGGGGAGAGGGGAAGGGGGGTGATGGTCATGGAGGAGGGCACTTGCTCGGATGAGCCCTAGGTGTTATATGGAAACCAACCTGACAATATTCTATAAAAGAAAAAAAGTTCAGTTTCATATCTGCTTCAATGTTCAGGGATTGCTTTATTTACCATTTTTTTTCATTTTTTAAGTTATGTAAAATATAAACTTTTATAAATGGAATCAAAAAAATTTCAAGAAAATTCTCCTGTTCCTTCCTTCAGTTCCTCTGTAACCTTTTCTTGCTCTAGCTCTGGTTTATCCCTTTATTGTTTATCTATCATAAGCACATGTATAAATGCACACCCTTCCCTTTAAAAAATAACACTCCTAAGTCATAAACTCAGTACACATCTGTCTTACATGAGACATTTTCTTTTCTCTAGCATCTAGTTTCAGTGAGTGCTTGTTTAGTGAGCAAGTAGCTGAGTAAGGTGTGGGTGAATGAGGGAATTAGGCTGAAATTTTCAATCTCTTTCAGATGATTTGGTCAAAATGGAGAATGAGAAGGTATTTCCAAAGTAGAAGAAATCTGAAGTAACAAGGCCGCGGGGACACAGTTAGATTTGACGGCAGTTTTCCTCAGTGCTTCGATCATGCAGAAGTCCAAAAATACCAGAGAACCCTAGAAATATTTCAGTGATGGTGTAAGTGGTGAATGTGGAATGAGTTTCCCTCAGGCTCCATCCTTATCCAGCATCTGAGACACCCACTGAGGAGAAACGTGAGAAGTGTGGAAAAGCTTTTCGTCCAAGAGCGCCGGCTTTGTTGAAGACGAGAATTCACCCCCAAACATGGAGAATATGGGAAAGCTCTCACTGCACACAATGGACTATTCCATTCGTTATAGAGAATCCACACCGGAGAGAGACCCTATAATAAAAGTGACCGTATGCTAAAGCCGTTGACAGTGGTCAGCCCTTAACAAGTGTGAGAAAGGTTACAGTCAGAACACAACTTTTTCACTGTATCAGAGACTGTCGGAGTGAAACTCTTAATCAGCATAGTAAGAATTTTCCTGGATATTTCATTCCTTATTTAATACCGGAAAACACTCGAGAGAATGTGAGAAGTTGGTAAATATGGATAAAATCTGTGAGCAGTAGCATCTCATCTAACATTAAAATCTTTAGGGGAGCCTGGGGGCTCAGTCAGTAAAGTGTCTGACTTTATTTCAGCTCAGGTCATGATGCGGTTGTGATATGGAGCCCTATGTCAGGCTGTGCACTCAGCATTGAGCCTGGTTAAGATTCTCTTTCCTATTGCTCAACTGCCCTGCTTGTGCTCACTCTGTCTGTCTCTCTAAACAAAAGTTTAAGTGGCCTGCATCTGAGACGAGCAAGGCAGAATGTCTTCATGCCAGACTTCTGGGTGGTCTTCAATGTGAACTGGTCAGAACGTCCCTCAAAGCCTTGTCGGATTGCACAGAACAAGCCATGTACTTTTCCTGAAGTCCCCTCAAGTGGGGCGCCTGGGGGCTCAGTTAAGCGTCTAACTTCAACTCAGGTCATGATCTCAGCTGGCATTGGGCTCTGTGCTGACAGCTCAGATTCTGGAGCCTGTGTTATTTTATATGCTGCAGTTATGATTTGCCAAGTCAAAAAACACTTGTTCGGCATCTTTTTAGTTGACAACATGGTGAATTCTTGGGCCTTCCGTTCCTATCTAGGTTATGATATTTGACATGTAGCCCCCAGTTAAGACTCCAAACAAAAAAAAGATGCATCTTTATTTATTTAAAAAAATTTTTTTAATGTTTATTCATTTTTTTTGAGAGAGAGAGAGACAGTGTGAGTAGGGGAGGGACAGAGGCAGAGGGAGAGACTGAATCCAAAGACAGGCTCCAGGCTCTGAGCTAGCTATAAACACAGAGCCTGACGAGGGGCTCGAACCCCTGAGCTGTGAGATCATGACCTGAACTGAAGTCAGACGCTCAACTGACTGAGCCACCCAGGTGCCCCTACATCTTTATTATTTAAAGCTTTTTAAAATATGTTTATCTTTGAGAGACAGAGCGTGAGGAGGGGAAGGGCAGAGAGAGAAGGAGACACAGACTCTGAAGCAGGCTCCAGGCCCTGAGCTGTCAGCACAGAGCCCATCACAGGCCTCGAATTCACAAACTGCGAGATCATGACCTGAGCCGAAGTCTGATATTTACCCGACTGAGCCACCCAGGCGCCCCTAAAGTCTATTTATTTTGAGAGAAAGTGTGAGCAAGGAAGGCAGAGAGAGGATCCCAAGCAGGCTCTGCACAGTCAGCATGGAGCCCAGTATGGGGATTGAACTCATGAACTCTGAGATCATGACCTGAGTCGAAACCAAGAGTCAGACAGTGGAGCCACCCAGGAGCCCCAGGTGCATCTTTTTTTTTTTTTAAGTGTGTTAATTTGCATGGGAAAACAGAAAAGACTCAAGTTTATCTTCAAGGGGGAATAAGCAAACTCACAATGCCCTGAACAGGCAGGTAATATAAAGGAAGCAATCTTAGTCACAAACAAATACCATTATTTTACATTACATTTAGTTCAGAGAAATTGCCAGGACTCTCTTTATATTAGTTTTGAATTCTATAGGAGAAAGATGATCACGTTCATTATTCATTGTGACCACCATAACCAGTGATCTTTTCATACTTTTGTTATGCGCTGGGGCGCACAGAAGCAAGCACGTGAGGATAAGGGAATGAGGAACAGAAGAGAGAGTCAAAGGATGGGGACGGAGGACTACGTGAGTATTGCTGCTTTATTCCTCACAGGCAAGCAGTTTTATACAGACAGCCACAGGTGTAACAGTCCCGGAAGATCGCCAAAGCTAGAAGCACAATCATCATTCCAACTCAAGAAGCATGAAGGACATTTGTACAATCAACATTTTAGGTGATTCAACCTCTGAGAAACTGGGGGCAGCTGCAAGGGTTGTAAGGGCACGAGAACTTTTGCTCAAACTCCCTACTGGCTCCTTGCTGCTGCTTCCCACATACTTTTGAGTATAGTACAATTGACCTTGAACAACATGGGATTAGGGGTGCTGATCCCCTACACAGTCAAAATCTGAGAATAACTTGACCCCCAAACCCTTAACCACCAAGAGCCTACTACTGACCAGAAGACTTGCTGATAACCTAAAGAACTGAACACATATTTTGTATGTTACGTGCATTATGTACTGGATATAAATAAAATGTAATTTTAAAAATAGTTTTCCCTACCCCCCTAATGTAGAGCTCAAACTCAGGACCCTAAGATCAAGAGTCATACTGCATGTGAAAATTTGTGGAGATAAGCTAAGGTTCTGAATGATATCTTCCTTTAGAGAGGATTTACTTTTGCTTATACAGGCATTAAAGAATATGGATGGGGGCACCTGGGGGGCTCAGTGGGTTAAGGGTCGACTCCTGATTCTGGCTCAGGTTGAGGTCTCACTCACAGTTGGTGAGTTCAAGCCCTACATCGGGCTCTGGGCTGACCATGTGGAGCCTACTTGGTTCTCGGCCCCCCCCCCCACCCCCCGCTTCACCTCTGCTCAAACTCTCTCAAAATAAAAACCCACAAAACAGTGACTTAGAATAATTATCCCATGAGATTTTTGGCCAGGAATTTGGGGAGGGCTCAGCTAGAAGATTCCTCCGTCTCGTGTGGCATCTTACGGTGGCACTTGGTGGTGTTTATCTGGCAGCTGGGTTTGTCTGGAAAACCCAAGACAGCTGCACGGCTGTGCCCAGTGCCCTGGGGCAAGGACAGCTGGAAGGCCGGTCTCAGGGCCTCCTTATGTGATCTTTGCAGCAGGGCAGTCAGAGGATTTCTGTGGTGGCTCAGGGCTCCAGGAGCAATTGTTCCAAAAAACAAAAAGTGAAAGCTGCTGCTGTCCTTAAGGGCTCAGGCTGGGAAACTAAAACAGCACCCCTTTTGCTGTATTTTATTGGAGCAGTCCTCGAGCCCACTCAGACCCAAGGGGAAATGACATAGACCCCACTGCTAAACAGGAAAAGCATGAAGAAATTTGTAGCCATCTTTAATTTTCCAAAATACCCTTATCCACCCAGATTTAAAGCCTGGGGGAAAATAATAAAGTTCTTTTTGGATTCTCTAACTGTATAATTATTCAGTATTCTTCTTTGTTGCCTCCTTTCCAACCGTCCTAAATACACTTAACATGACTATGAGCTAATCAAGTGTATCTATGTTTATTTTTTAGGTACAAAGTGACAACGTGATCTCCTGGCATGGCGGTTTCACGAGTACTGGAACTCAAATGTTTTTTTTTTTTCTTTTGATTTTAGAAGTAGTTAGAAGGCTTATCAAAGTTTTACAGAAAATGGTGTTTTTTAAATATTGGAATTCCATGGCTTATAAACTGGCCAAGTGTTAGTAATAAAGTAACGCCCATTCTCTGACCCTACATCCTTGGCTTTCCCGCGCGTACGAAGACTGGAGCTCAGCTCCTCGGCTTCCTTGTGTCTTTCCAACCCCCCCCCCCCCCCCCCGCCATGCGCAGGTGCTTTCTTGTGGCACTTGCACCTGTGACGGGACCTGCAGAGGCCCAGCGTCGGGGCGGACAGAACCCGATGTCACAGAAAGGAAGACGACGGGCCAAGATGTCCCACGAAGAGAGACGCCAAGTCCCCAATAAAACACTGGCAAGTTGGCGCGAATTATGTATAAAAACAATTACACAGGTGACAAAATGGCGCCGATTCCAGGTGTGCCAGGCCTTGCCCACCGTGGGGCGGGGCAGCGGGGACGGCGGCTGGAAGCGGGGAGGGGGGGGTCCCAGACCTGCGACACCCGCCAGCTAGCCTGCTACTTGTCACAACCCGAGGGACAGCCCGGGACCCGCTCGGCGAGGACCCGACCCTTGCTGCGGCTGTAGCGGAAGTGCACTTGGGCCCCTCTGGCCCAACTCTCCTGACCTCGTGGGACAGCGCGGGCCCGCTCGGCGAGTGCCCACCCCTTCCTGCGGCTGCGGCGGAAGTGCACTCGCGCCCCTCCCGCCCAGCTCTCGCGACCTCGTAGGACAGCGCGGACCCGCTCAGCGAGTGCCCGCCCCTTCCTGCGGCCTCAGCTGAAGTGCACTCGCGGCCCTCCGGCCCAACTCTCGCGACCTCGTGAGACAGCACTCAGCGAGTGCCCGCCCCTTCCTGCGGCTGCAGCGGAAGTGCACTCGCGCCCCTCCCGCCCAACTCTCCTGACCTCGTGGGGCAGCGCGGGCCCGTTCCGCGAGTGCCCGCCCCTTCCTGCTGCTGCGGCAGAAATGCGCGCTCGCCCGCCCGGCTCACGTCCGGCGTTTGTGGGGCGCTGCCGGCTCTTCTCGCTCCTGGCTGTTGGGACCCCGGTGGCTCGGAGTTCCGCGGGAGGGATCCGGCTGCCGGCCCCCGGGAGCCGCAGGTGAGCGAGCTGCTGCTCTCCCCTGCCCCGCCGACCCGAGGAGACTCAGGTGCGGGGCACAGCCTTCGGGAGCGGCGTCCGCGACCCTTTCACCTGCTGCGGGGCTGCGGTTGCCGCGCGGCTTTCGTGGTTTCCGCCACACGCCTGCCTGTTAAGGCTGTCTCAGCGTTTTATTGTTACTTGTTTGCTCTGAACGTTGGTTGCGTTCCATTTGATTCTTTTATTCCAGGGCTAAATGGAAGTGTTGCCTTTGTGAAGTCCTTAAATCCTTAGCACCTTTTACTGAATCTTTGTCTTTAGTTAGTTTGTGTTTTAAGTCTTTCGTGTTCAGTTTCCGTGAGTGTCGTATGTTTCCCTGGGGGTGGCTTGCGAAGCACAGAAGTAAATTGTTAGAATTTGCAGTTTTTGCTTATGGTGTAGCTTGATTAAAAGCGACGGCTTCTCCCTCAGGTCCACCCTTGCTGGAAGCACCGCTAGAGCTTCTCTAAGGCCGCGATGGCGTCTGCCTGGGCTGCGCCGGCCCAAGGGGCCCGGGGTGCCCTTCTGGAAGTAAAGGTGGAGGAGGAGCACAGGAACACCACCAGACAGGATCAGAACCCGCGGAAGAACAACATCCACAGCAGGGAGGTCTTCCGACAGTACTTCAGGCACTTCTGCTACCAGGAGACCCCCGGACCCCGCGAGGCGCTGCGCCGGCTCCGGGAGCTGTGCCGCCAGTGGCTGAGCCCAGAAACACGCACCAAGGAGCAGATCCTGGAGCTGCTGGTGCTGGAGCAGTTCCTGGCCATCCTGCCCGCGGAGCTCCAGGCCTGGGTGCGGGAGCAGCACCCGGAGAGCGGGGAGGAGGCGGTGGCGGCGCTGGAGGATCTGGAGAGGGAGCTGGACGAGCCGGGAGAGCAGGTGGGAAAATAAGACATGGTTTGTGATTAAGAAAAGTGAATTAGGATTTCTAAGCCATAGTGAAGGATAGCATTATTCCACCAAGTCATGGAAATTTGGTTAATGTAGTCCTAACTTATTTATATCTTTTTTGCAGATCCTGTATTTCTGTAATAAGCTTACAGATGAAATGCTACTCAGAAACATTAGAAACAGAAGATTCCTAGGAGAAAATGTTAGGTGATCATAACGGGGTGGGAGCAGTCTCTTGAAAGGGACATTGCTTCTGTTGCAGGATACAAGTAATTAAGAAATAAGGTATTGCAGGTATGTGCACTGCCCTGCGTCCATTAAAGGATTAAAAGCTGGAGGAACCAAGGTTGGCATCTTGGAGGAGTGTGAGGTCAGAGCAGAGAGGAAGGTTCAGAGAGCAGGACCGAGATTCCTGGCATAGTAGAGCCCAGTTAGGTTCTACAGGCCCTAAATCGGAGGCTTATGAGTAGAAGGGTTGAGAACAGAGTCCAGGACTTTGCGTGTCACCTGTGGAGTGTCCTGTAGGACACAAGCTTATAACCTTTTCTCTTTAACCTCAGGATCTAACCAAATTATGTAGGATCCTGTTCTGCGTTTTTCCAATATTGATCAAAGACTGTGGTTCTCAACCAGTGTCAGTTCTTGAGAGACTACTGTAATGGAGGTGCTCCTAACAGAGTTCAAGACTAGAGGGGAAGGTGGGTTGGGGGAAAGTTCATTCTTTCAGAAGACATTTACTGAATGTTTCATCTGCACCAGGCACCGTTCTGGGCATTGGAAACGCAGCCGTGCACAAAGCATAGGAGTTGCTGCTGTCTTGTAGACAGATTCTGGTCTGACGAGAGGAGCAGAGTAACCAGGGGTGCCAGGCGGCAATAAATCCTATGTGGAAACAGCAGTGAAGCAGAGAAAAGGAACAGCGACTGAAACGGAGACTGTGCTGTTTTTGACAGACTGGTCAGCGAAGGCAGTCCAGACAGGGTGACGTTTAGAGCAGAGGTCAGGCTACACAGTCACACGGGCCGAGGAGATAGTGGGCAGGTGAGAATGCGTTTTCAGCAGTTGAGCTGCAGGAGATGGAATCAGGTAGTTACAAGGAGACCGCATCATGTGCGGATTTACAGCCCATTATAAGGACTTTGGATTTTATTCTGAGATGGAAAGTCATTGGGGAGTTTTGGACAGAAGAGAGGTTTAATCTGACCTAAATTTTATTTATGCTTTTAAGACTTTTTTTTTAACGCTTGTTTATTTTTGAGAGAAAGAGCGTGAGGAGGAGAGGGGCAGAGGGAGAGGTAGACACAGAATCCGAAGCAGGGTGGGGGCTTCAGAAGAGCAGAGACTGTAGGGAACAGCTTCCTCCTCCCATCCCCTGTTTTTTCTCCCTCTTTCTTCTTTGCACCTCGTCTCTCTGTCATTTCTTTTCACCTGCCCTGTTGTTTTCTTCTTTCTCTTCTGTTTTATTTTCCTCCAAGTTCTGTTCTTGTCCTCGCTGCCTCTGTACTCTCCCTTCCGTCTCTCCTTCTCTTTTCTTCCTCTGTTCGCTCCTCCACTTTGAGCATATGACAAAGACATGACCGTGGCGCCGTCAGCATTTTCTAGCGGTTCAGAACAGAAGGGCAGGGTCCTGGAGGAGGTGGCCTGCATGTAGCTTTGAGGAATGAGGTGCGTTGTGGCAGGCTGATGTCTGGGAAGAAGTCCTGGTGCCCAAGAGCCGGGTGTCACTGCCTTGGGTCCAATACTGTTGTTTCCTGTTGGCAGAGTGAGTGTGTCCGCCATGTCCCCGTCCACACGGAGCAACAGGACATGCCCTTGCAGGAGACGGCCCTTCTGGGAACAGGATTGGATCCCAGCACGTCCCTCCCATTCAGGGTTGCCCAGCTGAAGTGTGAATCTGCAGGACTTGGAGCCCAGCCGGAGGAGCAAGGTAAAGCAGACAGACCAGCTTGGGAGGCAGGGAAGACAGGCTGGCAGAGGACATTGGGCCTCTGTAATTCTTTGTGCCACTTCTCATCACAGTCAGGAAGGCCTCTCGTGCCCAGACTCTCAGCCGGTTCGGTTTGTCCCTCTTCGACTCGTGTTTTCTCTTTATGTTAATGTGGTGTTGTCTGCTCTTGCAGTATTTTATTTGAGATCACTTAATTTCGTCCTGATGTTATCTCCCTTTGTACTGACGTCCCTGCTGTTTCTGGCCTCTGTCCCGTCAGATGGTGCTACTGTCTTCACTTTGGCTCTGTCCTTCTTCCTTCAGTAAACGAGACTTTGGCCCAGGCTGTCTGTAGTTTTCAGATGGGTCAGGAGAAAATGTGTGTATGTGTACTCATATGACGAGAAGGAACAACACAGTCAGTGTGGCGGAATGTTGAAAGTTGGTGTGTGTGTGAGTCCCCATATTCCTAATCTCTATTTTCTCTATACTTATTTTTCATTTAATTTTTAAGAATAGGTAAAAATTCATGTAGTTCAAAAACAAAAATTTAAAGTTATCCAGCAACAAGTTTTCCCTTCCACTCATTCCCTCAGCCATCTGGTCTCCTCTCTGCCCTAAGATGGGTTGTCACTGTTTTTAGTTTTTTCTATCTGCTTCTCTAGAGGTTTTTTTTATATGTATGTGTCTTTCCACATTCAAACAAATACACTTTTTTCTCTGTATTATTAAGATGATAAAAACTTGCATTTAAAAAAAAATTATTGGGGCGCCTGGGTGGCTCAGTTGGATAAGCGTCCAGCTTCAGCTCAGGTCATGATCCCACTCACGGGTTCAAGCCCCGCATCAGGCTCTGCGCTGACAGCTAGCTCAGAGCCTGGAACCTGCTTCAGATTCTTTGTCTCCCTCTCTCTCTGCCCCTCCCCTGCTCATGCTGTCTCTCTCTGTCTTTCAAAAATAAATTAAAAAACATTAAAAAATAATAATAAAAATTAAAAAAATAAAAAAAATTATTTTTTATTTATTTATTTTTTTAATTTGTATCCAAGTTAGTTTGCATACAGTACAGCAATGATATCAGGAGTAGATTCCTTACCCATTTAGCCCCTCCTCCCAATAATCCCTCCAGCAATCCTGCTTTTCTTTACTTGAGAGTCTCATGTTTTGTCCTCCTCCCTGCTTTTATATTATTTTTGCTTCCCTTCCTTATGTTCATCTGTTTTTTATCTTAAATTCCTTCTATGAGTGGAGCGCCTCAGTGTCTCATTTGGTTGAGCTCCTAACTTCTACTCAGGTCATGACCTCACAACCTATGAGTTCGAGCTTAGCGCAGAGCCCCACTCGGAACTTGATCTTACGCCCGTGAGATCATGACCTGAGCCGAAATCAAGAGTCAAACGGATGCTTAACTGACCGAGCCATGCAGGCACCCCGTATTTTTTATTTCTTAACAGCAGCGTAATGTTAAAATGTACGGATGAATCAACATAAGGGACAATTGTCCATTCCCCCAATTGTCCCCAGTGATTTGCTCTAACAGGTAGTGCTATCGTGAGCATGTGTGAGTACTTCAGTGTAAATTCTCATGTGTGGAATTACTAGGCCAAAGGTTAAATGTGGTTGTCATTTTGATGGATATTGGCAAATTGCTGTCTGAGAAGCCTGGCTCAGTTTACACTCCCACTGGCAGCGTGTGATTCCCGTTTCATGAGCAGGGTGTTCTACTGATGGGTGGAGGTGATGGGTGCAAGTTGTATCTCAGTATTCAAATTTGCTTTCCCTTATTTTGAGGCGTATCATCGTCTGCTTAAGAGCTGTTATAGTTCCTTTCCTGGAAACAGGTTTCCCTTTGCCTGGTTTCTGTTGGGTTATTGGTCTGTTCCGTGCCAGTTTTTGGGGTGCTTTCTATGTTGTATGCTTTAACGTCGTTGTACAGTCCCGCAGAAGCTCTAGGTTCTTCACGTGTTTTTCACCTGAATAGTTTTGTTGTCTAATGAGGGAAACTAGGTAACTTTGTGATCCATTGTAGTTTTAGGTGTTGAGACTGGAAATGAGTATAGGAATTTAACTCTAAAGCAGGAAGCTTCTGAAGAAACGGCACCACACGGGAATATGTGTAGCGGATTTGAAAGCCAAGTGTCCCAGCCAGCAAGGTGCAGAGAAGCTTACAGATCTGAAGCAGAAACCAAAGAGTCTTCTGGACACTCCAGGGGTGAACAGTCTGCAGGTGATGAGAACAGAGTCCAACTGAATGAACAGCAGAGGGTCTGTCCAGGAGAAAAACCTCATGAGTGCAGGGAGTGTGGAAAAGCCTTCAGTCAGCACTCGAAGCTCCTAGAACATCAGAGGGTCCACACTGGAGACAGGCCCTACAAATGTGAGGCGTGTGGGAAAACTTTCCGTGGGAGAACCGTGCTGATTCGGCACAAAATAATGCACACGGGAGAGAAACCGTATAAATGCAAGGAGTGTGGCAAAGCCTTGGCCGCTGGTCCGCTCTTAACCAGCTTCAGAGGCTCCACGCAGGAGAGAAACACTACGCTGTGAGGAGTGCGGCGAAGCCTTCAGCCAGAAGGCAGGCCTCTCTCACCTCCTCAGCATCCACACGCGAGACGAACCGCACCACTGTGCTCACGCGATAAAAGTTTCAGTCGGCGTTCGGTGCTGACTCGGCATCAGGGAGTTCACACCGGGGCAAAGCCCTGTGAGTGCAGCGAGTGCGGGAGAGCCTTCGTTTATCACTCCTCCGTGGTTTCCCGCCGGGAATCCACCACAAAGAAAAGTGCCGTCAGCGTAAGGAGGGCGGGAGATCCTTCAGTCAGAGCGGCCTCGTTCGGCGTCAGAGAATCCACACCGGGGAGAAACCTTACAAGTGTGGCCTGTGTGCAAAAGCCTTTGTTCACAGGACGAGCCTCGTAGAGCACCAGCGAGTTCACACCGGAGAGAGGCCGTACAGATGTGATAAGTGCGGGAAGGCCTTCACTCAGAGGTCAGTCCTCACGGAGCATCGGAGAGCCCACACCGGACAGAGGCCGTACGAGTGTGGCGAGTGCGGGCACGCCTTCCGAGGCGTCACCAGCCTCATCCAGCACCACAGGATCCACACTGGGGAGAAACCCTACCGATGTGACGAGTGTGGCAAGGCCTTCAGACAGAGGTCAGACCTCGGCAAACACCGCAGACTCCATAGTCGGGGTGCTCCCTCTAAAGAGTGTGGCGAATCCGCCCCTGGGCAGCCTCAGACGGTCCACGAGGGAGGGGAGTCTGTTTCTGTGAGGACTAGAGGGACGCCGTCTCGCAGAGAGCAGGCTGGAGAGGAATGCTCAGGTGGACGTGACTCAGGGCAGGACGGCAGGCACCGGCGCTGCTAGACACCTCAGACGTCAGGAGCTCGCTGTGCGCTGCGCGTGACATCAGCTGGTGTGGAGCACGAGGAGCACAGCACTGAAGTCCTCTTCTCGACCGTTTACAGTGGAGCCTGCGGTCCGTAAGGTCCCGTGTGAGCTTCGCTCGGGCTGCAGGACGGCAGAAGAGGCCCAAGCCACGTGTCCATGAAGTGGCGGACAGTACACGTGGCCTCAGTTCTGAAGGAACTGAGGGGTCAGCCAGGACTGTATTGAAGATGAGGGTTTGGTGGGCAGATCTGGAAGGCAGAAGGGAACCATTGAAGGGAAAGCCCGTGTAGGCGGAGGCGAGAATGCTCGGGGTGTGTGGCTTCAGTGGCTGCCCGCGCTGGAGCGTCCGTTCAGGTGGGCCGGTGACGGCGATTCCCTGGGCACAGCTCGGGCCGGGCTGCGTGGGTGGCAACGGTGCCTCTTACACAAGGGACAAAACACTTTTCATGATTCCTAAGATACGTTGTCCGTAAATTAAAATCCTCTTCCGTTGTAAAAGTGAGGATACACTTGCTTCTAGAGACGGTGACGTAGGTACAGGGTCACACAGGGACCAGCGGCGGTCCTCTGACTTGGTCCTGTCCCTTGCCCTCGTGGCTCCTCCCCTTCGGTGAATGTCAGAGTCCCCTGTGGAGCTTGGTTAAGACGCCCGTGCTCCCTTCACATCCTGCTTTGTCAAGTCTGGGGTGAGGGGCCGAGAATCTCCATTGTCCGAGTCCCAAGGTCCCCTGATTCTAAACTTTGAGGAAGATTGCATCGAATCGCAGCTGTCTTCACAGCAGCCTGCGGGAGGGGAAGTGTGAGCAGAGTCCTCTAAACACGGGCGGATTCTTAGCGTAAGGAAAGCTGTGAAGGGGACAGGAGCGAACAGGGAATTAGATCGCCATCCAGCCTCAAGGGCTTCGGGATGGCCTTTCCACCTCTTCTGAGTTAAGTCTTGCAAAGTTGGAGACTGATGCACATTGTGAGGCGCCCAGGCCGCGTGTTGAGCTGGGGGCGGACCCTGGTGGTCTGTTCTCCTAACCTTTTCCCCAGCTTATGTTCTGAATTCCCTAATTGCTCTTCAAAACTGGTTTACGATTTTTTGGTTTGTATACCTTCTTGAGCACATAAAAGGGCCAAAGAGAAGGGACTGTCCCTTGGGACCTGTGCAAAAACATCATCGACCAACAGCTAGTTGACCTGCTCTTGTATCGCTGAGCAGGCGGCTCTGCGGTGGCTGAGGGCCCGTGACTCCCGTGAACATCAGGCAAGCACACGTGCATGTGGCTCCTGCTCTGTTTATCTTTTTTTTTTTTAAATGTTTGTTTATTTTGAGAGAGGAGAAGAGAGAATCCCCAGCAGGCTCTGCACTGTCAGTGCAGATCCCGAGGAGGGGCTCCAACCCACAACCCTGGGAGGGATCATGACCTGAGCCAAAATCCAGGGTCAGATGCTTAACTGACTGAGTCATCCAGGCACCCCGGTTTATCTTTTTATTTACAGAGATTATTTTCAATCTTCACTGACATGTCCTATGATTTTCTTCCCTTTGTACCTTGCCGTGGCAGACCCTACAACGTCTGGGACTGCCCCGCCCTCCTAGCTCATCCCAAACAACTCCGGGATCCCCTCCTTCCCTTACCTCTAGCTCGTTAGTGGCCTGAAGTGGTGAGAGAGTGACACAGGGGCAGGGAAGAAACGAGGATAGTCACCTTTTTTACTCCTAACTGCCATTCTGTCCAGCCCTGGGTCTTCATCCTGCCTCCTTCCCACTGCTGTGCGTACTCTAACTCCTTCCCCGACGGCCCCTGTCTCTTTCCCCTCTGTCCATCGCCCTGTCCAGAACATCATCTCATCACTGGTTGGAACCAGAAGTCCCTGGAGAAATAGATATGTTCTAGCTTCTAAGTTGTGAAGTGCGAGCACATTTTCATAATAATACTAATGGTATTACTATTATCATTTAGGTATATTGTGTGTCAGACTTGCTTTTGGGATTGGAATTTATGTGACCGGAAGGGAAAATATCATGAGTTCACAATAGAGGAAAGCAAATGAACATTTGAAAACTGGCTCGTTCACAGTTTGAGGACTCCTCAGGCATTTATCCAAAGACCAGCATTGGAGCTGCGCAGGGAGCGCGCGAGGCGGCTGGGGTTGGGTCCCTCTTCCGCCTCCACAACACGGGAGTCTGTTTCCCTGGGGGAGGCTGGGGGCTCTCCACCGGGTGCATTCCCGTCTCGTCTCCAGCTTCCCCAGCTGTGTGTTTGCTTGGCGATGAGAGCCCTACGAGAATGTCGTTCAGGAGCCATCCGTGCTTTCACCTTGTCTGACTTCAGACACTTATCCGGACTGAAATACTCTGCCTGGTGACCTCCAGCCTCTAATCTCACTGCTCACGGAACACGGTTCCGAGTTGACGCTTGCTGTCAGCTCTCAGTGCTGCGGGTCCGGCCCTTCTTCGCACGTCCTCTTCGTGCACACGTGCTCCAGCGTTTGCCTCTAACACCTTTAATTGGTTATTATGAATGAGCCCTAGACAAAGACCCAGAACAGTGGGATATGCCTGTTATAGAGGATACAGTTCATACTTGCTTAAAAATAAACGTGGGGGTTTTCTGGTTTCTTTGCTTAAATGTAGTTGCAGTGCCAAGAGAAGTTGGGTCACCTGGGGTTTCCAGGTAGGCATCACAGGGGCTCAAACTATCTAGGATTCGAAGAAAATAGAGTGGAATTGCTGGCGCTACGTGGGCAACCCAGAAATAGAAGGCCCTGAGGGGCAGGTGAAGGACATGACCGAGGGTAGACCCAGAACTGGGGAGTGTCTGTGAGAATGCCTCACCAGGAAGTCCACGGTACTGCGTTCTGGATAAAAGGTGGATGTGGTAGAACAGTGACAGGATTTAGGAAATCAGGGTCCTTGGAAGCAGCTTATCTTTGCAGACTTTGAAACCATCCACAGTAACAGCAGCAGGATGGAAAGGAAAAAGGAAATTGAAGCAAGTCCAAGGTAGCAATGTCAGTCCAGAGTAGCCCCATAACAGCCAGCTTGAGGCATCGGTGTAACACTCAAATGGTAAATCGAGAAGCAGTGGCTCGGATATGCCATTAAGGGTAAGAGTAAGACTGGCTTCGCGTGTCTGGTTGATTCAAGGTAAACAAGGTGCTGGGTGTTTAAGACAAAATGCTCCTGTAGAGTTGAGGGGAGAATCAAATTTCTAAAGCAGTGAAAAGTGAAGGGGCTTTTGGATGAAAAGTAACGTGACAAACACGAGTTCCAGGTGTAATAAGGGGTTGCAAAGGGAAGAGAGATTGCCCCCCCCAAAAGAAACCCCAGTTGTTAGGAACAGGTTCTAGAGCTTTAGTATGAGATAAAGCTAATGAGGAAGGAATGGGACTGAGCAGGGCTCCGAATTGAGAACTGCCCGCTGTGTGTGAGGGCAGAGGTAGAGAGGGCACGGGTACCACAGCGTAGAGCAGCTCCTCACTCGTACCCTGAACGGAAGTAGCCTCTCGTTACATCCGTAGATATCCGTTCCTCAAGTCTTACGGTCAAAGGCCGTATTGGCCATCTTTTGGAGTCAAGGAAAGGATTTGTTAGTAATTTGTAACATTAGCAGCTTGCTAAGGGCTGGGCGTTCCTAAGTGCTTTACGCGATTTTATTTTTAGTGGAGGAAAGTGAATTCAAGGAATTGAAGCTGCCTCAGGTCAGAAAGTTGGTATGTGGCAGGGGCAAGATTTGAAGGCCCGCGGCCGGTTCCAGAGCCCCGGCTTCCTTGTCTAGTTCAGCTGAAGGAACCCTGTACTGCAGTCGTAATCAGTGCCTCAAATAAGACCGCCATGGAGAGCCGGGAGTTCCCCCTTGATTCCATGGAAACCACTGATTCTCCTCACCCAGGTGTCCAGGTCTGAACGCCCGTCAGTTAAGGCTCATCTTCCCCCCATCACAGTTGAAGGTGGTCTTTGGGTAGGTCTTTAGCCCAAATGGCCTGGCCCTGGGTGTCCCAAGAAGGACTTCTAAGTGGAGGTTACTGGTAACGTGGTTAGATGTTTCTTGATTCCTCTCAGCCTACTATGCATATTGCATATTTCACTTTTTGGTCTAGTGCTTCGGTTATGCTTGCTTAAATTGAGTAGGAGTAGGTATCTCATCATCTCATACCTGCTAAAAACCGCGAATCCGTATACACTTTACTGTAAACTCCCCCTGAGTGAGTTTGGGCAAGCGGTTTAATAGCCTGGGTCTCCGGTCCCCCTGGGGGAAAATGGCAATAGTAGTGCCACCCCCTGGTGCAGTTAGGTGGGCTGAGTGGGTTACACACGGAGCACTTGAATGGCGTTTAGCGCCTGGGAGGTGCTGTATTGCCGTTTGCGGTGTTCGGTGACCGGGAGCTCCCGCCGCAGAAGTCCCCTGTCCACGCGCGCAGTTCCCCCAGGGCTGGGGCCCAGTGAGCCACCCAAGCCCGCAGTGCCCTCCGTGGGGACAGGCCTCCCGAGCGGCAGGGGGAGGCTTCCCGTCGCCCCTCTGCCACTGTTGGTTATCGGAGATGACGCAGCCCAGGTTCGCGCGCTTCGTCTTCGGGGGCGGCTCTGGCTCAGTCGTGCGGCCGAAGGTGGGCCCCACGCTCACCTGCCGGCGCCGCGGGGATTCTCTGCGGGGGCGGGGTCCTCCGCCAAGCGACCACCGAGAGGAGGAAGCCTCCAGACTCCTAGAGGAGACGCCGGGGCCGCCGCTGGCCCGGAAGCGCGCACCTGTGCCGGGAGGGGCGGGGCGGTGCACCTGTGCGTGCCGGGCTGGTCTCGGCCTCTGACCCCGCCTTTGGGACTCTGCGGGGGGCGGGGGACTTCGGTCCGACTTCAGGGTTGCAGGGGAAGTAAGGATGGCCTCCAAGTTTTGAATCTTATTAAGACACCTGGGCTGAGGGACAGCAGGAGTGGTTGGGGATGTGATCCGACTCCTGACTAGAAGCCACTTCCCGGTTGTGTGACTTAGCAAACGATTCGATCCTGCGTCACAGTATCATTCAGCTGTCAGTGGAATTACAATAATATCTACTTAATGAGTAAATTTGCAGTCACTTTTAAATATTAGCTGTTATTATTTTCTCATTTTTCACGTTATTTTCTCTACCATTTATTTGGGATTCTCTGGGGAGAACCGAAGGGAGGAGGGCCATGGTCTTTCAAGCTGTGCAACTAATATTAGGCAGTAAAAGACTCTAGCGTACGGTGCTAGCTAATAACGAGGACTGTCACTCCTATTATCCTAATGTGCTGAGCTTCCTAACAAAGTTCCTTTACTTTCAGTGTATTGTCTGAGTAGTGAGTTCTTGAGTAAAAGAGCTTAACAAAATATATGGAGTTTCTGTTAACAAGGTTATTTTGTGCCCCAAGAAGAAGACTGACTACAGGGAACTACTTCTGAAAAACCAGTGTGAACCCCAAGCTGGAGCGAATCTTCTCCTGAGCGCCCTCATTCCAGAATCATGTCCCTCCTGTAGGAAAGTCCCTCACAGTGGCTGATGGCAGAGGGAGAGAGCTGCCTGGGACCACACTGACAAGAAGTCACGGATACTCTTTCAGACTTGAAGTCGCCACTGCCAGGAGGTAGCCGCCTGGGCCTCCCCGGGGCTGTCAGAAGACTCGGAGCGCTTTACCCACTGTGCCGAGACCAGAAGCAGACCAAGGGGCGGGTTCTGAGGCAGCTCCTGACACCTCCCCAGGGAGCTGCATGCTTAGGCCGGGATAATGCCCAGAACGTGGAGAAGAGGCATCACTTGTGCTCGGGAAGTCGGAGACCGCCTGGAGGGCAAGCCGTCAGGTGGGAAGCATTCGGATAATCACTTATGCTCTGGCTTGACTAGTGAAAGATTTCTGGAATGGCACAGAGAGCAGTGAAACTGAACTTTAGGATCCACCACACGTCTCTGAAGCCAACGCTCCGTGCCCCCCTAATGGGTCTAATTCCCCCTGGTGTTTGTGCACACCTCTGGAAACTTCCGATGTTGGGTGGTGGTTTGGGTGTTTTTACCGCGTTTAACTTCAAATTCAGTTTTCCAAGACCAGCTTATCCCACTGCCTCTAGGGTCCGGGCTAAAGGGTAGAACAAGATATACTCATGGCAGAGAAAGCACTTTGGAATCCAAGAATTCACATGCAGCCTGTTAAGACCCATTTTAGTTTGACTTTCAGCATTATCACCGTTTGAAGCAGAAAGCCCGTGAGGAAAGGTGTCTGCAGAGAAAGAAGAGATCCTTGAAAAGTAGCATTTGGGTTGATCTCTCGTTGTTTAACATCCTTTCCCTTGAACACTTGCCCCTCTCCGTCTGCTTGCGGTCCGCCCAGCTCTAGGCGGAAACTCTCGGCTGCATTTGTGAGCGGTTTTGTCGTTTGGTTCGACCTATTCAGCTGCTCTGACTTCAGAGTGCTGCTTTCTTATGTTTTAGTCCCTAACATTACTGGAAAGGTTATTTTTCCCTACTTTAGTTTTTCCGTATCAAAACAGTTATGTAATTTTGAAACTGCTTTTCCCATATTGAATCAGTGTGTATTTTGTAACGAAAACCTAGCTCTTGCTTCAAGTTAACTTTTGTCACACCCCACTGTGCACGGACTCACTCCAGAAATCTTTGGAGAGCATTTATTTGTCTGTAGGAGTGGCCTAGGCACATTTCAGTTGGTATAAATGGTCCTTTTAAGTAGTCCTAACAAATTATCATTTCTCTTGATTTCATTATATTCAATTTTCCTCTCTGGATTCAAACAGTTCTCCTCTTAACTTTTGTGATTATACCTTCGGGTTCTTTGTCACATTTTGTGGGAAAATCCTCTTTGCGCTTCCAAACTTTCTGCCCAGCTGTCTCTTCTCACTCAAAACTGGAACCTCATCGTCCTTTTTGGGCACTTTGCTAACCTGGGAGGACAGTTTAGATCTAGAAAAAGCATGCACTTTAGGTAAAACTGGGTCTTACTTTTCATCACTGTTCTTCATCTTAAGTTTCATTATCTCAGCAGAAGAGACAACTGACATTTGAATTACCTGTGCATTTTTTTTTAGATGGTGTTACTAAGAATGAAAATGAGGACTTGTTTCCAACACAAAACGCAGCGGATGCTAAAGGCTGTGGCACGATCTCTCTAGAACTGGAGTGTCTACGCAGCAAGTGTAGTAGCGACGTTAGTAACGGGTGAGTCCTTAGCGTCAGGGAGTCCGAGTGCCGTAGGGAATCTCCGTGAAGGCAACAGGCTGGGAAAGGCTTTTGTTTGTAGTGGGTCCCTGCTGTCCTGCCAGGAGATCCCCCGCAAGGAAAAGTGCTCCGTGGGAGGGGTGTGGGCATGCTCAGCTGTCGTGTTCTACATCAGAGAATCCACATTAACGCGAGATGCACAGATGTGGTGACTGTGAGGAGGCCGTCATTCAGTGCAGACCCTCAACGAGCCGCACAGGAAGGAAATGGGAGCGTCTTGACCCAGAGGTCAGGGCTGACCGTGCACCAGAGTCCACTTGTCACCGTGATGAATGTGGTCATGCTCTGCATGGGGTCGCCAGCTCTATCACTCAGCACTGGAGGATTCACACCAAAGAGAAACCCAGACAGTGTGAGGAGGATGGAAGGCTTCAGAGAGGTTGATCCTTGGTAAACATCAGTGAGTCCAGATCAGGGAGGTTTTTATAAATGACAGGATCACGGGAAGTTGTATGGATGGAGAACCAGGCTCAACAACACAACCTCCACAGTATTGGAAAATTGATTCATGGAAGTGCGCACGTTGTATGGGGAATGGGTATTCGTAATTGCCCAATTTGGCCAATAAAAACATTCAGTGGACACCTCAGGTCAAGAAAAGGAAAGGTCAGCAGTTCTTTCTTGCTTTCTAGAGGAGTCTGTAGATGGGAGCAACCAGAACTTTTGCAGTGAGCTGCCCACCTGCTTGTCGGGACGTGTGACGCCGTCTCACGGGTGGCTGGGCGCACAGGGGACGGGTTTCCCCCAGCCCTGCTTTGATTCGTTCCACAAGAGCAGATTACTGTCGACTGTTGTAATTCTGTTCTATCTTCTTTATGGGCTGAGTAGGCTTGTGTCTGTACTGCAGGACACAAAAATCACATTTATGAGGTTTCAGTACATGTAATGAACCACGTTATTAATTTGTTGGATGCTTTCCTAAAATTGGGACTACGCCTGTGTTCTCCAGCATAAGGCCATGCAAGTATCCTTCAGAGTATATATTTTCCAGGTTTGGTTTAAAAGTTGTCTTAAGATAGTGGAATTGACAAATAGTGATGGGGATTTTCCCCCTTATGGATGGCACATAATGTGAAAGCTAATACTTTATGTCTTGGGTGTTGCCTACATGCATAAACTTGCATGTTACCCTTTTCGGTTCTAAAACAAACTAAAAGGGGAAAGAATCTTTAGAAGCTCTTCAGCAAGTTGTTAATCTCGATGAGAGAGAATGAGGCTTATGGATAATATCGTAAAATATAGGTACAATGATTATTTCAGAATTCTGATTGTATGTGCTGTACATCCCTGCGTTTTTTTGAATAGGTATTACAGTCACTTTAGAAGATGGATTGCATTCTATAAAGGTCTTTTTAGCATCTATAGTAATCACATTATTTTTTCTTTTGTAACATTTTTTTCTTAACTTTATTATCTTGTATCATGTGCAAGGATTTTCTAATATTAAACCAACATTGCATTCCTGCAGTAAGCCTTGCTTAGTCGTGGTGTGTTCTTTTCTTAATGTGTTAATGAGTTTGCTAATATTTTATTTAGTACATTTTCTTCAATGTTTATATGAAATTGGTCTGTAGTTTTCTTTTTTTGTACATATTTTTCAGGTTTAGGTTTCAGCATTTTCTAAATTTTTAAAAAATGTTTTATTTATTTTTGAGAGAGAGAGAGAGACAGAATGCGGCAGGGGAGGGGCAGAGAGAGAGAGGGAGACAGAGAATCCCAAGCAGGCTTTAGCTCCAGGCTCCGAGTTGTCAGCACAGAGCCTGATGAGGGGCTTGAACTCACAAGCCATGAGATCATGACCTAAGCTGAAGTTGAATGTTTAGTCAGCTGAGCCACCCAGGAACACCTAGGTTTTAACATTTTAATTGCATTGTAAAAATAATTACATTTTTGTTCATTTTTAATACCATAGAGTAACTTATAGAGCACTGGAATTAGCTGGTCTATGAAATTTGAATTCTGATGTAAAACCATCCGGGCTGCATGCATTTCTGTTGATAGTTCCTTGGTAACCTTCTCTGTTTCTTCTATTAAAAAATAGTTATCTGGGGGGGGGCGTCTGGGAGGCTCAGTCAGTTGAGTGTCTGACTTCAGCTCTGGTCATGATCTTCTGGTTCGTGGGTTCAAGCCCTGCATCAGGCTCTGTGCTGACAGCTCAGAGCTTGGATCCTGCTGCAGACACTGTGTCTCCCTCTCTCTCTGACCCCCCTGGCTTGCGCTCTGTCTCTGTCTCTGAAAAATGAATAAATGTTAAAAACAAATTTAAAAAAATAGTCTGTTTGGGCTTTCTGTTTATAATGGGGATCAATTTTGGTGATCTAATATTTGCCTAGAAAATTATCCATTTTATCTGTATTTTAAAGTTTACTTGCATTGAATCTGCAATATAATCAGTTACGACTTTTTAAGTAGCTTTATTGAGAAACATTGATACACAGTAAACGGCAGAAGTATAGTTGTACGTAAGTTTCAACACGTGCACACCTGTGCAGTCATCACCACAGTCAACATAATGAACATAATCTATTACCCGAAAACGTTCCCTGTGGCCTTGGTAGCTCCTCCCCCCACACTTCCCTGCACCCTGCCTTCGTCTCCAGACAGTCTCTGCGAGAAAGTCCTATACAGTATTAGAAGTTTGCACTTTCTAGAATCATGTATGAATGGAATACAGTATGTTCCCTCCTTTTTTATACTTTTTTCATCCAGCATATTATTTTGAGATTCATCCATATTGTTGCATGTATCACTAATCTATTCTTTTTATTGTTGAGTATTCCATTGTATGGATACACTACAGTTGGTTTATACAATTACCCATTGATGGACATTTGGGTTATTTCCATTTGGGGCTCCTAAAATGCAGTTGGGTACAAGTCTTTTTATAGACATACACTTTCATTTGTTTTCAGTAAACACCTAGGAGTGGGATGGTTGGATCTACGTGATAAGAATATTTTTAACTTTGAAGAAACTCTGTTTTCTAGTATCTGTCCTCTTCCACACCCCTACCAGCCGCACATGAGCTTTCCTTCATGACACATCCTTCTAGTACTTGGTTAGGGCAGTCTTTCATTTTAGACATCCTAATCGGTGTGCAGTAGTACCTTATTGTAATTTTGATTTGTCTTTCCTTATGACTAATGATATTGAGCATCTTTTCATGGGAATGTTTGTCATTCCTGTAAAGCCTTTTCCTGAAGTATCTGTTCAAGTTTTTGCCCATTTTTTCCCTTCTCAAAGAAGTACTGTTTTGTCAGTCAAAGCACAGGTGCATTGTGCTGGGTCAGACATTTGTTAAATGCAAAAACCAGGTAGAAAAATAGGACCTTCTAAACTCTAGGGAACACACGAATTGGGGAGAGAGAACTTTATACCCCAAGAATACCTATGGAGCTACTGCCATCACATAGAAATGACCAACTACTCCTCCCTCCATACATCTCTTCATGATGTAATTTTCTTCACTGGTCTGTAAGTATGAAATAAATCCATGTTCTGGAGTCCTGACATTTTATTCAATAGTTTCATTCTACTAGGATGCCTGGGTGCCTCAGTTGGTTGAGCATCTGACTCTTGATTTCAGCTCAGGTCATGATCTCACAGTTTGTGGGATCGAGCCCCATGTTGGGTTCTGCACTGAGCACACAGCCTGCTTGGGAATCTCTCCTCTCTCTCTGCCCCTCCCCTGCTCATGCTGCCTCTCTTTCTCTCTCAAAATAAACTAAAAAAATAGTTTTGTTCTACAGCTTTTACTCTACAAAATAGAATAATGATAGTCCTTCCTTGTTTGGAGGAAAGGACAATAATGCACGAGCACTGCTGTCAGCCCTAACAACAGGTAGAGTGGTGACACGTCAGGAGGCTTCATGCTAAACCCGAGGTCACGCAGGGACGGCTCGGCGGGCCCAGTCGAAGTGTCTTGACCATTGGTTTCAGCTCAGGTCATGATCTCATGTTTCATGAGTTTGAGCCCTGCATTGGGCTCTGTGCTGACAGCAAGGAGCCTGCTTGGGATTCATTCTCTCTGTCTCTCTCTCAATCCTTTCCCTCCCTCTCCCTCCGCTGCTTGTGCTGTCTCTCAAAATAAGTAAGTAAATAAATAAAACAAAAATTTTAATGAGGTAACTTAGATTTCGTAGGGACTACTAGATTCTGAAAGGTCAGTAAGAGGGCTGCTTGGACTGCTTCGGTGCTAGGAGTTGCCAGGAGAAGCAGGTGGGGAAAGACTGTATGAAGAAGGTCCCTGATGGGTGTTTTCAAATGCCTTCTCAACCAGGGTGATTTTGTCCCCTGGGAGTCATTTGGCCATATCAAGAGACTTGTTTCTCAGCTGGCAGGAAGGTGGGGGGTCAGTGTTGGGGGAGGTGAACTAGTGGTTGGGAAGGGAGAGGAAAGAGCTACTGGAATCTAGTCGGAGGCGGTCAGGGATAGTGCTGGTCCTGCAATGCACAGGACAGCCCCCACAACAAAATTATTCAGCCCAAAATGTAAATCGTGCTGAAGTTGAGAGACTCATGTTGAAAAGAAGAAAAAAGTAGGAAACATGTTTTCTTGGTTGAAATTCTGGTACATTCCTGACCTAGCTTTCTCCCTCTCCCTCTCCCTCTCCCTTTTCTTCTCTCCCTCCTACTCTCCTCCTCCCCTCCCCCTTCCCATTTTCCTTCCCTTCCCTTCTCTTCCCTATTTTATTTTATTTTATTTTATTTTATTTTATTTTATTTGAGAGAGAGAGAGGGAGAGAGAGAGAGAAGGGCAGGGGAGAGGAGCAGAGAAAGGGGAACACAGGATCCAAAGCTGATTCTGCAGGGGTAGCAAAGAGCCCGATGTGGGGCTGGAACTCACTAACCAGTAAGATCATGACCTGAGCAGAAGTCAGATACTTAACTGACTGAGCCACCCAGACACTCCAAGACTAGCTTTTTAAATGCACTACCTGACTCCCTAGGCTGTATCCTCTTGGCCAGGAAATTCAAGGCTGAAAGCGTCATCCTTTGACTCATGACCCCACCACTATTGAACTTAATACCCTACAAAGTTTTTCTGTGGGAAGTCTGTTTTCTCAGTAGGATACATTAACAGAAAGAAGGGGAAGAAAGGAGAAAGAGCCAGGAGGAGAAGAATCAACAGGACTTGCCGACTCCTATTTCCTACAAGCGAGACACTCCTTTTGGATCTTGGATGTTCATTGGCTGGTCCCCGATCAAATGTAGGACAGACAGGGGTAAGGCACTATTTTTACCTAGCAAGCACTCACACAGCACTTGTGAAAGGACCATATATGCCAAGTCCGGGGCAAACAACCTATAAGGAAAGCGTCTGCACCTGACAGAGGGAGTTGAGCCCCACGACCGGCGGGAGGAACGGGTGCAGAGCGCCAGCTTCCTAAAAGGAAGGAAAGGCCAGCCTGGAGAAGCGGACCCGGGGCCCGCTGGGCCCAGCTCGCCGCGCCCTACCAGGCGCTCAGAACAACCACCGAGTTCGCGGACCTTCCTGCGATCCTAGAGCGGCCCGGAAGTGCATCCGGCCGACGCAAATCCCGGCGGCCCCCGCGGTAGCCAGGGACGCGCGGCGGAGCTCCCTCGGTCGCCCGCGCCTGCAGGTAGGGCTGGAGCCCCGGGGGGAGCGGAGTTCGGGGTCGGGACCGAGGAGCCTCCGTCGTCCTTCCCACCTGGCCTCGCCCCGGCGGCCCCGCGCCGAAGTGGGCTCAGGGCGGGACCGCGCGTGGGGGGTTGGGCCTTTTCGGCTGGAGAGCCGCGGCAGGGCCTTCGGGAGGCTTCGGCCACGGGCCTGAGGGGTCACCTCCGGGAGGCCTGTCGTACGTGAACGCCGGCTACTGTTCATGCAGCTCCTACTCCCTCATGTCCTCTATCATCCCCACTTCGTTTTCGTCTGTTGCTTACGGTCTCACAGCCTCACTTCCACCTGATAGGGGTGTGAGCCCCCGAGGGCAGAGATTCGTGTCTGTTTTTAACTCGTTAGTAAGAGATGAAAATTGCCCCAGAACCGTGCCTGGCGGGAGTTAACGACTGTACGTATTGGCTGTTACTATTCTGTTCACTGTAGCATCTGGGACGCCTAACACGGGCCTGGTACATAGTAAGAACTCAGTGTTTCTCGAATGAATGAATGAGTGAGGTTCTTGCTTAGAACCTTATGACCAGGGAAAGAAACATTTTCTGTGATTAGCTACTCTGTGTCAGTAAATAATTCTGAATAGGGCACTGAGCTGGACCCTGGAGAGAGAGATTCATAGCGCAGAGAGGGTTCTAGAGCAACAGGGAAAAAAGGAGAACTAATTGTATGTGTGCATGTGTGTGTGTGTGTATGTGTAACATAGACAGCAAAGAACCACATGACTAGCAATGATGTAATCATCTTTGATTCTCACCAGGCACTCTGAGTTATTTGATTATACTGATTTTTACCCAGCATCCAATTTCAGCACCACAAACATCAGTGGCCAAATGATGTTAGGTTACATTGGATTTTTCAAGGAAGATAGAGCTAAAAAAAAAACAGCATTCTGTTCCCTGGAAATATGCAGGTAGAAATTAAAATGTGGAATGAAAAGGAGAATGAAGTGTTTGTGATCTATCTCTTTGAGATGCTGTAGCATCCATGCTTCATTCTGAGGTTGTTTTTGTTTGCTGAGTATTTTTCCTGGTTGGTTGTTTCTGGTTTTCTAGGAGTCGTTGGGACTTGATACAAGATCTGGGATGTTTGCTGTTGGACTTGGAATGAGACAAATGGGATTAACAGTTTTCTGTTTTCTGACATTTTAGCTACTCCATCTTCATGTTCTCCACATTTTTACAGTGTCACTGGCCAAAGATGGAATTCAACAGGGAGTCCTTAATCACTTAAAAGAACACATCTTTTAGGGAAGGTAGAAAGCCTTAATTATACAGGATTGTATAGGATATAACCTTTTCTATTTACAGAAATCCAGTTACTCTGAGGCATCCACTGAATAACATAAGGATTTAAAAAAATATATACCAACTAGATTGTGCATATTCAAATAAGGAAGTATAATTTAGCCAAAGAATCAGTTATTAATATCATTTAAATTTTTCTGTCTCCAAAAATGTATATATTTGGAGGCCTGGATATCAACGTGTTTTACTTTCTATCTCTGTATGGATACAGCCTTCCCTAGAAGATGGCTTTCAGAGCAGAAGACATATCCTTCTTGGTGCCCCTTGTGGTCTTGTTTATTTGTGTGTCTAAGTCTGACTGTACATGCATCTCTATCTCATAAGGAGCACCTTTTATGTATTTCCTTTTTAGATTCATTTGTTGCCTTTCAGTTTTATGGTGACAACTGTATGCATAACTATTTTTTAAAAATTCTGTTTCCCTCAATGCACACCTATATAGGTATAGGAGGCCAACATTCACAATGACACCTTTTAACTCTTGCCCTGCTTTCACTCCTTGAAGGGTAGCCATCTTGCTCATTTAATACCTAGCTGCCTTTTCTACCCCCGTTCCCCCTTTATTCCCTCTTGCATCTAGTTATTTCTAAATGGTAGTCCTCCCTGCGGTCTACAGCTGCTTTCTTCCTTTCACTTAATTGGCCTGAAGTAGTCAAAGGTATATGAATTTTGGAGTTTGGAGACCTATGTTTAAATAAAAAATTTAGTCTCTTCCTTTTTTCTTGCATATGTGACTGAACTATTCTGAACTTCAGTTTCCTCATTTGTAAACAGATTCTAATACCTAACTAGTCACTTGTAGGAATTAAATAATCACTATAAGCATCATAAATGTAAGCCCAGCACAGTGCCTGGCATATAGAGGATATTCACTAAATATTAGTACTTATCTCTTCACCTACTTTCCTCGCCATTAGATGTCTAGCAGCACCCAACCTTTACCAATGACCATTTCTTTACATGTTTAGCTAGAAGCCATATAAGTCAAATCCATCGTTGATTCACTACTCTCTAAAATAACCCAAATTTCCAGATTCCCCTTTTAAGTAGGTTGGATTTACTGAGCCATTCAGTTAGTACATAACCAGTAGGTTAAGAGTTGGATTTTTAAAAAGATTTTTAATGTTTTAATTTTACTTTTGAGAGAGAAAGAGACAGCGTGAACAGGGGAGGGTCAGAGAGAGAGGGAGACACAGAATCTGAAGTAGGCTCCAGGCTCTGAGGTAGCTGTCAGCACAGAGCTTGACATGGGGCTTGAACCCATGAACCGCGAGATCATGACCGGAGCCAAAGTCGGACACTTAACTGACTGAGCCACCCAGGTGCCCCTGATTGGATTAATTTTAATACTGTCTGCATAGGAATATTTTCTATGTAAAGAGTAGCAATATTAAAGAATGGAATCTCAAGAGTGGCAAACATTTACAGTGATTTAATGAAGAACCTATTTGAGATATTCATATGAAAATGTCCAGTCTGGTCAAGAAATTGGATTCCTTCTATCACAGTAACCCTACCCTCACCCCATTCTGCCAATCCTGTGATTGGCGAAAAATGCACTAGATTAACTCAGAGTCTAGGCCTCACAATTAGACACAAGTTCCAGCACGTTTGGTGAGAAGATCCTCAGAAATCTGGAGGATATCCTGAGGCAGATCTGTGGAGGTCATTTCAATGTTACATTTAATGTTTCTGTAGCACCTGTGTTCAAGGCAAAGTGGGAGGTAGAAGATGTCACAGATCTGACTGTGGAGGATTCATTATAGGCAAAATGAATGGTCAGAGCAGCAGCCCCCAATAAGTCCCATCTGCCCAGGAGACGTCATCAAGTGCTGGCTGAAGTGGCTAGCCAGTCTGGAAGCCCATTTCGGTCCAGTAGGTAAGAACAATCATTTTCAGGTCCTACCTCTTCCAGACAACTCTCCCAGAGCCTCCTATCAAACAAGCTGTTTCCCACCCACATTCTAGAATGTAGAAGAGAATGCAGATTCCGTCTTCTAACACAAGATGGTGCCTAGTGGTCAGTAAAGCCCCAGCCCAGTTCCGTGAGGAATGAACAACAACTCAGGCACGTACGATGTGTGTCACTGTGATACAACTTTCTTTCCGACATGGCTCCTCCCGGTGTTGAACAAGGTAGGAAGTTCGGGTGAAGCCTTTCCCACATGTGTCACACTGATAGGGTTTCTCACCAGTGTGGATCTTCTGATGTTCGAGAAGGCTTCTATTCCGAGTGAAACTCCTCTCACACTCGTTACACTTATAAGACACGGGAGCCTCAACATTTTCCCACTGGCCTTCCACCCAACCCCGGCCCTCCCAGGTCTCTGCACGTTCAGGATCCTGCACATTTTTATCACCGTGGACCCTCTGGTGTCTCAGGAGATGTGGATTCCACTTAAAAGCTTTGCCACACATGGTGCACTGGTATGGCTTCTCCCCTGTGTGAATTTTGTGATGTTCAAGGAGGCCGCAGCTCTGGCTGAAGGTTTTCCCACACTCCTCACACTCGTAGGGCTTCTCCCCAGTGTGCGTCCTCTGGTGTTTGATGAGGTTTGAGCTGTGACTGAACACCTTGCCACATTCCTCACACTCATAGGGCTTCTCCCCAGTGTGGACTCTCTGATGGATGACGAGGGCAGAGCTCCCAATGAAGGTCTTGCCACAGTCT
>PISW01010396.1:0-50106 GCA_004023785.1 Mungos mungo
TTCCCTGATTCTCCTTGACACAAATATTCTTCCACACCTCCCACTCGTCTTTCTTAACAGAAAGTCGTATCGCCCTCCCTCAGCCAACATGCAGGAACCTTACTTAAAAGTGACGTCACAAAACATTCCTGACTTGCCACAGAACCTGAAGTCACCAGAGAGGCAGCCGTATGTGAAGGAAGCACTACTTTCCCAACAAAACGAGAAGGAAGTTATCAATACAATTATGTTGTAAAAAAAAATGGTTGTTACAAAAAAATTTTCTAAAAATATTCACAATACAGAGTAATTGCTGATTTTCACCTATCTTCATGTAAATTCTCCACGATGCATCCATCAATGCGGTCATGAATGATTACTAGAACATGAGGCACCATTACCAGTGGTACATTCCTTGTTCTCAAGAGCATACAGTCCCTCCACATTGTGCTCCCTCTCAGTCTTTTTAGTGCTAAAGAAGTCTCTTTGTTTTTAATTAATGGTATCACTGCATCGACTGCACTTTTACCTTTATTAACTTCAAAATAATTATAAAAAGCTTAATTATTTAACCCAACATAATAACTTATTTTGTACATACCTAATGCCAGGTATGTACAAAAATAATATGTTTTAATTGATCTTGCCAAGATAGACCATGTGAACGTTAAACCACAAAACTTGCATTTTTCTACTTGCACCCAATTGTATTTTTTGTCTTGTTGAAGTCATGTTTGAAAACAGGTTCAGTGCCAAACACATTTCGATTTGGGGGCCCAAATAAACTCAATTATTTTCCAGGTTAGGGTACTTCATGCTTCTAAGAGAAGTGACATAAACGAAGAGTCCTACAGATAACTGAATAATGTTTTACCTTAGAAGAGTGCTAGATTGGTAAAGGAATGTATTCAGGCTCACCATTTCAAAAGTTATACAACATTTATGTGTGCAAAACTGCCTGTGAAATGATATGAACATTTGTTAGAATGGTAAACTAGCATGGCATCACCTTAGTGTTTAGTCAGCATTACAGGAGGTGAAGACACCAACTCCCAACACACGGCTCATCATAAGCTGGCCTCTGAGGTTCATCACGTCCTCCCTGAGGCACCTTGAAGAGCTTCTTCTCACTGAGGAAGCAGAGACCTGCGGACTGTAACTCTTCAGGGAGAGAGTCAACATTTTTCATGAGTTACACTTTCATCACGGAAACGTATTTGCTGATTTTAACACTTCTATCCCTATCTCATTTATTCCCCAGCACACTGCTCATTGTCAATTCCCAAACATCATCTGCTCCAAGGTCCCCTCCCTCCCCACCACACTACTTCTCCCATCATTCTGAACTGATTACACTGCGGTCTTTCACCACCGTCTGGTGACTCGGTCACTCTCACCTTCCGTGTGTACCACTTCTCCTACCCTATCTTTTCCTCCATTATAGATGGAAAAGTGCCCCGAAAACAAAACCCTTCTTCCTGCCTGTGTAAGATGTAGCCCACACCTTTCTTATTCCTAAAAGAATGTGGCTTTGATTGACAGGTATGAATTTGCAAGCATGGTCTTTGCTGAACAAGAAACACCCAGCTTCTTTGTTCTTTGTTTTGTTCTGTTCTGTTTTTAAGTAGCCTCCATGAGCCTCTACTCATGACTCTGAGATCAAGAGTTGCAAGCTCTACTGACTGAGCCGGCCAGGTATCCCTCTTCTTTAGTTTTAACAAATCAATATAAATCCAATTCTGTCACTGGGCTGGGAATTTAGCATCAAGCACTATTCTAATGGAACTCCCCCAGTAAGCTGTGTTTGAAATCCAGGGTCTTAGCACCAAAGCATGACATCCCCATAGTTCTCAATGGCTCACTGCCACGACACCTACACCCAGCCTGCATGGTCCCCTCAATTCAGGTGCTTGCCTCCCTCACTAGGCATCAACAAATGTTGCCAAGAGTACTTGTTTCTCTGCTCAGGATCCTGTTCCCTAGGTATATCACAAAGCCATCCCTTCTGAGGTCTCCACCTCTCCACAGTACTGCCACTGAGAATTAACACAGCAGTAATTTGTCACTTCAGGAATCCAGGATTTCAACCTCTTTCTAATGTAACTCTTCTTCCCCCTCCCCTTTTCCATTTCTCCCTCGCTCTTATCCTCTCACTCTTACTTGTCCACTGGGCATGCTTCCATACTTTCTGGTTGACGTGGGTATTTACAGGTCATGGGGGGAACAACGTTAAGCAGCTTCTACGTTCTGCCATGCCAAAGTCATCAGACAGGGAAAGACCAAGGCTTTAATTTTGTGGTGAAAAGATGGTATGGGAGAAAATACACAAGAAAATACAAGCAAAGATATATCTAAGAAGAAAAAGTAATAATCCAATTAATTATCTTGCTATGCACTTCGACCTTACACATTATCAACCTCCCCTTCTTCATGGAACTCTTCCTCTCGTCCTAATATTCTTTTATAAACAAAGAAAACTGTCTTTGCACCAACCCTTCCTAAACCAATCCAACAAAACTGCTCCAAGCTCTTCATCTCTCACTCCCTTCAGCACCCACTATGGACTGATCCTGTGAGACTCTACACTAGCCTCCAATCCCAAAATTCAACCTTAACTCTCATCTGTTGACTTCTCCTTGATATTTCAGTCCATTAATGACCCTCTCTTTACATTTACTTCCTGTTTTGCTTTTATGTAATGATATCATTGTGTTTACATCCTTTCTCTTATCTCCTTTTCTCTTTCTTTCCTTGTTTCTCCCCACACAAAATTCCCTCTTCTGTCTTGAAACTGTATACCCTGTCCATTGATTAAAGAGATGATGACTTTTTACTACGCTACCTCACGACTCTTTGCTGTTGACTTCCAAATCTGAATCTCCAGGCTGGAAATCTCAGCATACCTCCAGCCCCATATTCCCATTTGCTGTATTAGGTAATTCCTCTTGAATGTTTTATAGTCACCTTAAATGTGTCATGTCTAAATTTTACTGTGCAACTGAATTCTCCTCATTATTTTTCCTCAATGTCATCAGGATTTTCATTCTCCATAACTTAAAGCCCCAGTGTTTTTAAAATCCTCTCTCTCCTACCTCCAATTTACATTCAACCAGTCACCAAATCCATGATGCTTCCTTTAAAAATCACTCTTATCAGTCCTTTTGGTTTATTTCCACTCCTTCCATCCTATTCCTAGCTCTCACCAAGAACTCATGGATCAATAATGTGGGCTTCTGGTTCGCTTCTCCACTTTCTTTTCTTCTCCACGCTCTTCTGTACAGAGTTAAATTGCTTGCCTTAAGCTTTAATTTCACCATGTTCAGACCTTATCCCAATTAGTTTATAACCTCTAGCTTGCCATAGGATAAACAGAATAAAATCCAAAATCCCGAGTCTGAATTTTAAAGTCTCATTTATTCTCTAGCCATACTTCATCTTCTACTAATCCCTAACATAAACAATTATCTAGGCTCTTTCCCTAGAATATGTCTCGCTAAGCTCCTTCCATGCCTTTGCACGTGCCATGTTCCCTTCTTTCTGAAATGTCAGCCCTGCCTCTCTACTGCCTACGTTCCCATCAAAGCCCAGTTAGGTTCTGTGCCCTAGATGAAGCCTTCCAGGACCAGTGCAGCCCACACCAGCCCTTCCCTTCTACAAATTATTTTAGTTAAATTCTCCCCAGTTCATTTCAGCATTTAACCAGTAATGTTTTTACTCCATTATGTTTTCAACATAATTAAAATAAGAAGTTTAAGCTTCTTATGCTTCAAGTTATTTCACTTATTTCATTTATATCTCCTAAACACCAAAGACTTTTCCCCCCCAACTGAATTAATGGAAAATCTCTTCTGGGACTGGACCAAGACTATACTGACTGCATACTATCCTTTATGTACTAAAAATAAAACCATGAAAATTGACTTCAAATGCACTCTCTCAAACCCTTGCCAAACTAACAGTCTGATATCTGATATATAACAGAATATAACCTTTTCAGAAGAGTATTCTACATATTATCTCATTTGATTCTCACATTCGAACAAAACAGAGTGGGCACAAATTATCACGGCTGACACGTATTGAGTCCTATGTGTCAGGCACTGTATTTCCTCACTTATTATCTCATGTATTACCTCATTTTAATGCATTGTCTCACTTAACCTTTTAATAGCTTTATCAGAAGGTACTATTATTGTCTGCCTTTAACCTCTGCCATGCATTCACAAGACACATAAGTAACCTGTGGTTTATGATTGCTGCAGGTTTGTATAGCTACCTAGTCTGATAGCTGGGCTCAGGCACTAAGTGTCTTTACCATCAGTGGAGTGAATTTTTAAACTCATTCTGAAGCCATTACCATAGTTTTGTTTGTTTTTGTGTGACTTTTTTTTGTCCAAATTATTTTTTCCTCTCATATAAAGTTGTGATCTCGAAAGATCTACTTTGATATTATGATATCAGCTAACAACCATATTCTTTTTCTTTCTTTCTTCTTCTTTTTTTTTAAAACAAATTATGGTTATATAAAGTAAGTTAAGAGCTATGGTTATTTAAAGTAGGTTAAGAGTTTGAGCTCCAGAGAGAGACTATTTCTTTATATTTTTTATTTTAATTTTTTTATGTTTATTATTGATACAGAGAGAAACAGAGCATGAGTGGGGAAGGGGCAGAGAGAGAGAATCCGAAGCAGGCTCCCGGCTCTGAGCTGTCAGCACACAGCCCGATTCTGGGGCCGGAATCCACGAACTGTGAAATCATGACCTGAGCTGAAGTCGAATGCTTAACAGACTGAGCAACACAGGCGGCCCAGAGAGAGACTATTTCTAATCAGGCCTCTGCCCCTTACTAGCTCTGTCATCTTCAGCAAGTTTCTTAATCTCTTTATGTCTGAGCTCCCTCATTATATAATGGGCATAACTACAGTACTATTTGATATGATTGCTATAAGGGTTAAATGGGGTAAAACATGGACACCCACTTAGAAAAATGCCTGACATGTGGTATTCACTCAATAATGATGTTATTATTACCATTCTTTCAAAAACACATCTTTGGATATGTTTTACTTGTATGTATTCAAGAATACATATAAATGAATATGTATAATAGCTCCTGATGTAATTCTTCAACACATAAGTGTTTTTTAACATTCCTTCAAAACGTATCTTTGAATACATTCTCTTGGCATGTATTCCAGAATACATACTTGAAGTAAAATAAAGTGTTATCAAGACCAATATTACAAGAGACATACAATAAACTTGACAGAAAGCAAAAGGTAAAGAAGACATTACCTGTATTATAATCAAGCAAGTTGATACTCATTACAATTAATTGTATCCTACAAATTTTATTTTTTTATTTTTATTAAAAAAATTTTTTTAATGTTTTATTTATTTTTGATACAGAGAGAGACAGAGCATGAGAGGGGGAGGGGCAGAGAGAGGAGGAGACACAGAACCAGAAGCAGGCTCCAGGCTCTGAGCTAGCTGTCTGCACAGAGCCTCACGTGGGACTTGAACCCTTGAATGTGAGATCTGACCTGAGCCGAAGTCGGAGGCTTAATTGACTGAGCCACCCTGGCACCCCTATCCTACAAATTTTAAACTACTAATTGAAAGAATTAAACCATGGGAATCCTAGTTCCCATATTAAGGTATCAACATAAAATGCTAAAAAATTTCAGTATAATTCCTAATAATCCCATATTTTGTCTTGCATAAATGAAATTCTCATTTACAAATACTCAAGGGATACCTTGGATAAGTATCCAATTCTTGGTTTCAGATCTCACTATTCCTGAGATCAAGCCCTACATCAGGCTCTGTGTTGATAATGCAGAGTCTGCCTGGGATTTTCTCTCTTTCTCTGTCTCTCCCTCTCCCCCTCGTGCACACTCTCTCAAAATAAATAAATGAACTTTAAAAAATAAGAACCTTTTTTAAAAAAAGAACTTATAAATTACTCATATGTGGTTTATTAGGCAGCTCCCACTTTATGGCGAAAATGTGCCATAAAACAGGACAAGATACTAATGAATAAGTCAGGAATTCACTTAATAATACTTGTAACTCATTCATTCAAAATAAGTCACTTCGGTAATAATTTGTTCAGTTCAGTAAATTCATTGGATCTTGCTAATAAGAACAAAGAACTTTAGAAGTTAAGAATGTGTTCATTCAATATATGTTTATTAAGGGTCTATTTAGTAGGTACTCTCCTAAGCACTGGATAATAAAAAGGAGACAAAAATGGTTTTACTTCTTAATGACCTTACAACTAGTAGATAAGTACATGATTTAAAAAAAAATCACCATAGTGCAGTAAAGAATCATAATTATGGCATAACTATGAAACAGGGATAAAGGGGCACCCAGGTGGCTCAGTCGGTGGAGCCTCCAACCAGCGATTCTGGATCAGCTGTGATTTCCTCTCTCTCCCACTCTGTCCCTCACCTCAGCTCCCATGCACTTCTCTCTCTCTAAAAATAAAAAATAAATAGGGTATAAAGGAACAAGTGGTCAATTCTCGGGGATTCATTAATTGATCCATTAAATATTACATGAGCGTTAGTGCTATTAACATTTCACTTATTATTTTCTGTATATATTATCAAGTACAATTACTAGCATTAACGTATTACTGAGAACCTACTATGTGCCAGGCGCTGTTCAAGGCAGAGGACATCAAAGAAAACGAAATACACACAAATGCCTGCCTGCACGGATCTTATGTTCTGGGAGAAGGAGACCGCCAGGAAACATGCAGAGAAGTAAAATATACGTAGTCTGTCAGCCTGCAATGGATCGCGCACGGAGAAACCCAAAGCCGGGCGAGGATGCAGAGGGTGCAGAGTGAGTGAATGCGAGTATAAACCACAGTGGCCAGGTTCTGACATACATTGCTTGAGAGGCGTTTTTCGTGTGCTTTGTCTTCCTCTCTACTGAATGTCTTCATTCACAGGCTCCCCTGATGCAGCTCCGGCTAGAGCTCACAGCCCACTACAGTCTGCACTTTGGCTGTGTTTTCAGGCAGGTGAGGACATCGCGCTAATCAAATCATACCGATCTTTTAAAACAACCGAGTCCAGCTAACCGAACAGCGCCCCCTGGCGCCCCGGGGAAGCAGCGCGACGCTGGGAAAAAAGGAAAAGGCAGAGGAAGACGCGGAGGCCGGCGGCCGAAAGGAGAGGCAGGCGGGGTGTCTACACCGACGCACCCGCGGGTCTGCGACGGGCTCGGGCTTCCCGGGTGGCTCCCCCTCCTCCCGCACGGTCCCCGGCTGCCCCCTGCAGGCCGGTTCGGCAGCCTCCCGAGCCAACGCACTAACCCGCTCCAATCTTCTCCAAAGAGACCAAGGGCCGCTCCCCTCCGAGTTTAGCAAAATACTGTTACTTTTAGAAAGCAAACCCCGCAGGGGGGTCTCTGTCGCAAGCTAGTTACCATTCGGCCACAGCCCTCGGTCACCTCCCGCGACGGCAGCTCCTTCGCCGCCCAGCCGCTCTCCTCGGCTGGGGAAACGCACACTCGCACAGCGGCGCGCTGGGCCCCGGGGTCCACGGGGAAGCCAACATGCCTGCGTGCGGCCGAGGGGCTCGGGGCAGGCGTCACCAAACGAGCGCACGAATATCGGGAACTTACTACAGAGGCGCACACCGGCAGGGAGGCGAGAGCGCGTGTTTCTGAGGAAGCGACGGCCCAAGACCAACCAGGCAAACGGGCGGCAAAGGCACCCCGCGAGAAGGAGCAACACCTTTTCTGATTTACCGGTTAACCGGGACCCCACGGGTCACGGATGCGTTTCTCAGGAGGGGAGCGCGATAAAACCGAACGGAAAACTTTAAGAACTAGAGCCCGCCACCTACCTGACTCCGCGAGCCCACGCGCGGCCGCCGCCTCGCCCCTCGGCGTTCTCGCGAGGGCCGCACGCGCTCGCAAGCCGGCCAGGTGTGCGGGCGCGGCCCCGGTGGGCGGGGCGCGGGCGCGGGCGCAGGTGGTGGGCGGAGCCCGGCGGGCGGCAGTTACACCGCGCCGCGGACCGGGCTGCGGCGCCCAGCGATGCCGCGGCTGCTCGGCTTGTGTCTGCTGTGGCTCGGGCTCCCGTTAGTTCGGTGGTCCCGGGAGCTGAGCGACGTCAGCAGAGCGAGGAAGCTGTGCGGCAAGCACCTTATGCAGGAAATAGTAAAACTCTGTGGCAACGTCAGCTGGCACTTCTTGAAGGAGGAAACCCCCAAGATCCCGCTGTTTCCCCAGGCCGACGAGAAGATTGAGACCTTCATCCCCGACCGGTTGGAAAGCTCCCAAACCACTTTCCCAGCCTGGGCGAGAGGCACAAACCCAGGTAAAAATATAAACCAAAGGGGTGTTTGTTCATCCTTGTACATTTCTTTTCCCCAAATCCGCTGTGCCAGGCCGTGAGCTTCCTCGGGAAATGGAATGTGTGCCTAGTACCCAGAAAAATAAAAATTTTTATAAGCCAGTATATTGGCAACAGACAATGAAGTTTTTTTTTTAACCTAGAGGAAATAAGTATGCACATATAAATCTATCCATTTACGTAAGAGTGCTACTTCTTCCCTAGCTTCCCCTTCGTGGACTACACTTGTCACCTGGCAAACTCCGCTTTGTCTTTGAAAAACTCAGGTTTCATTTTCCCTGTGAGGTCATCGCTGACTCTTCCATAGCTTCTCACTCCATTCTCCATCGACCACGATGTCTAACACATAGATCTATCTGACCATCATCAGGACTGGCCCCGTAATCGGCCCAGCCCAGTGCAGCATAGAAATGCAGGGCGCCTTGTTCAGAAGCAAGAAAGGGCCATTGAAGGTACTAAAATAAGAAGGATTTCTCCCTTGTTAGTATCTCCTCTGCTCACATACACGGTCCATTGCCCCATCAGACTTTACTTAAAAGTTCAAGTACTTTTATTTTTAATTTTTAAAAATATATTTATTTTTGAGAGAGAGAGAGAGAGAGAGAGAGAGAGAATGAGCAGGGGAGGGTCAGAGAGAGAGAGGGAGACGCTGAATCTGAAGACAGGCTCCAGGCTTTGAGCTGTCAGCACAGAGCCCGATGAGGGGCTCAAATCCACTAACCTGAGATCAGGACCTGAGGTAAAGTCGGCCACTTAACAGACTGAGCCACCCAGGCTCCCCAAAAGTTCAAGTACTTAACACTTCAATTACTTCAATTACGTTCAAGACCGCGACAACAGAGCTTTAAGGAAAATGTAAAGTTCTCCTAAGCGCTGATGCATACAGCCAGTCCTGTATACCATACTGTATTATAGGGGTTATTTCATGCATGTTTTTATCTGAAATGCCTAGCAGAGGGCCTGGCACACAGTATGTGCCTACTGTATTCTGAATGTATACTTAATGCTTTTCTGCAGTCTTTAGGAAGAATATTCTTGTTTCAGGTCTACTGTTCCCTTCCAACTGTAGTTAGTTGTACATTTTAGTACCAACATGGTTTGCCACTTTAAAAGAAAATGTACTTTATGTATAAGCTGTCCATAGCGCAGGGTCATTGAAATTACTGCCTTTAAAGTAATTCAATTAATTTAATTTGATTTGGACAAATTTTGCAAAAGGCAAGATTTCTGAAATTAAGGAAAGGAGTGGACTATTGTGTCAAAAAAACACCTTCCAGTGGATGACTGAAACAAATTAAGTAGCCTCCCACATTATAGGTGCTCATTAACTTCTTATTTAATGAGTGAATGAACAGAACTTATTCCATTCTTCCTATTGCTGCTAAGGGGACGAAAACTTTGAAATACAGGAATAACAGAAACCATCAGACCGAATCTTGATCATTTTCTACCTCCGAACCTACTTACATGTAAACTCATTTTATTTTGCTCTTATAGTGGAAGAAGTGTCTCTCCCCAGCCTTGCACTTGTACTTTAATTCAGGGATTCTCACACTTTAACAGGCATATGATTCACTTGGGGAACAAAAGCTGTGAGTAGACAGGTGCTCATTCAGTAGGGGCCGGGGGAGGCCCTGCCGGTCTACATTTTTACAAGCTCCCAGAGATGCCTGATGCTCTCACTGCCTATACTGTAGTCAAAATTTTACATTCGGACATCTAAGCTTGAGTTTGTTATTTATTTTTTAAATGCTTTAAATGTTTATTTTAGAGAGAGAGACACAGACAGACAGAATCAAGTGGGGAAAGGAGCAGAGAGAGCAGGAGATACAGAATCCGAAGCAGGCTCTAGGCTCCGAGCTGTCAGCACAGAGCCCGACTCGGAATCCACGAACTGTGAGATCATGACCTGAGCTGAAGTCGGAGGCTTAACCGACTGAGCGACACAGGCGCCCCAACAAGCTTGTGTTTGTTATTTCCAAAGAGCTTGGAATGCCTTTTCTCATCAAAGCCTGCTCTGAAGACTATTAAATTTTTAAAACACTTATGTTTAGGTGCGCCTGGGTGGCTCGGTCGGTTAAGCGTCCAGCTTCGGCTCAGGTCATGATCTCATGGTTCGTGGGTTCAAGCCCCGTGTCGGGCTCTGTGCTGACAGCTAGCTCACAGCCTGGAGCCTGTTTCAGATTCTGTATCCCCCTCTTTCTCTGACCCTCCCCTGCTCACGCTGTCTCTCAAAAAAAAAAAAAAAAAAGAACAAAACATTTATGTTTACTTATTTTTGAGACAGAGAGAAACAGAGCATGAGTAGGGGAGGGGCAGAGAGAGAGGGAGACACAGAATCCCAAGCAGACTCCAGGCTCTGAGCGGTCAGCACAAAGCCCAACATGGGGCTCAAACCCACGAATCGCGAGATCATGACCTGAGCTGAAGTCGGACGCTTAACCAACTGAGCCAACCAGGCGCCCCTGAGGACTATTAAATTTTTAAAGAATATTAAATTTTTTAATACTAACTTTAAAACTCAGAGCTGATTAATGACTCCTTTGTTTCAGGTATTATTCACACTTCCCTGGAGGAATAAATACTATTAATTCAGTGAGGAGGGAGCTTTAGTGAAACAAGATTAGTTAGAAATAAAAATGTATTTTACAACATTTTAGAATTGTCATACCCGTGGAAAAATATTATTGTGGGAACCATGTAAAGGACAGTTTCCTGAAGTGGAAATGTCATGTGGTAGTAAAGCCACAGTTGTTTTAAAATATATGGAAGGATGAAAAATGGATTTAAGTTATCAATGTGAATTTGCATCAAGTTATTATTTTTTATTTGCAAATTAGTTAACATACGGTGTAGTTATGGCCTCAGGAGTAGAACTCAGTGATTCATCACTTACATATGACACCCAGTGCTCATCCCCAAAAGTACCTTCCTTAATGCCTGTCACCCACTTATCCCATGCCCATCCCCGTAAGCCCTCAGTTTGTTCTCTGTATTTAAAAGTCTCTTAAGATTTTTTATCTTACTTTTCCTTCCCTTCCCCTATGTTCATCTGTTAAGTTTCTCAAATTCCCACGAGTGAAAATTATTTATCTGTCTTGAATCTGTGCCAAATTTTTAAAAAATTATTAATCTATAAGGAAAGATGACATTCAGTCTGTCCTGTTAATTTCCAGTGAGTAATTAGAAGTTGTAGACAGGTGTGTGTTCCCAATAGAGAATGTATAATTATGCCATTTCTGTCCATTTGAATGTGGCTGAATAGTTGATTAACTTTAACTTGTACTAGCACAACACATTTCTATGTTAGATCAAGTTAGTTACCAGTCATGATCTATCTGACTCTGACAAAGGGAAAGATAGTTTGGTGAACTGATATTAAAAAATGCTTCTTGGTGCCTGGGTGGCTCAGTTGGTTAAGTGTCCTACCCTTGATTTCAGCTCCAGCCATTTTATTAAAATGTGGTTACTTGTTTTTTAATAGTTAGCAGACTTTAGTATTCTAGTATTACGATTAATTTTTCAGCTAACGGAAGATTTTAATAAAGTAGGAATTTTTTTCCTGTCTCTCAACAGTTTCTACTTCTGCCCCCGAGGAAAAAGCAGTACACAGTTTGGAGATGTTGTCACTGCCTAAGTACAGATATAAAAGGGCCAACTTGCCACCAGATAAGACAAGAGAATTGTCCTCTTCACAAGATACCAATCAATATATTCATGAGATTTTAGAATTTCAGAAGAAAAATACAAATAAAATTAAAACCTTAAGCAGTGTGTTTTGGGGGAATCATCCCCAAAGAAAACGCAGAGGATACTCAGAAAAGTGTTGTCTTAGAGGATGTACTAATGAAGAGCTCAGCATTGCATGCTTTCCATATATTGATCATAAAAACTTACAGAAACATGTAACATCAGTCATGGCTGAGATATACTAACCATCATGGGAATTATTCTAGCTTAATAAAAGCTTAATATATTTATTTTACTTTATTTTTGCTAATTGTCCTTGTAGGTTCTTTGCTGTGAATATCATCTAAATGCACTTGCAGGCACTTAATAATAGTAATAATAATAATGTGGTCATAGGAATCTTGGTATTTTCTTTGGTAACCCCAATTTTTCCTACATTTTTATATTTGAAGAAGATCTTACTGGAGGTGACACCATCCACGTAGACATCTCAGAATTACCTGTTCATGCTCGTCACTGTGCTGAACCTCTCACAGGCTGCATTTAAATGGAATGTTCTGCATTCCTTCTGTATGATGTACAGGCTGATGCTCATGAGTGCTAGGCTCACTCAGTATGCCAGTACATCTGTCCGACCACCGTAAAAACAGCTAGCCAACCACCACTCCTCGTAGGAGCTCTTATACTGGAGTAGTAGGTATGCTTTTAACTCCTTGTGTTTTATTACAGTAACTGGTCAGAAAGGGACTTAAAGAGAGTTCAGTGAATGTCTCTAGATTACAAAAATCTCTCCAGAATACTATGTCTTTGCTTCAAAAGTACTGATAAAATGTGATACTCCATTTTGGCTTGGTCAGAACAGAGGGCTGACCTAGCCAGCAGTGTTAGCAGCCCCTGGGAACTTGCTAGAAATGCAATTCCCAAGTCCCACCCCAGACCTACTGAATCAGAAACTGCCTGCTTGTTACAGGCCCTCCGGCTCATTCTGAGGTCAGTTAAAGGTCAAGAACCAATGGTAAAAGTCAAGTTGAAATCCTATTCTATTTATGTGCTTGCATATCTCAATATAATGTTATAACACTAAGTTTTTGGTGTATTTTTCTACTTTTTGTCCACATGTGAAATATTTTTATGGTACAAATTAGAGAAAACCTTAATCCCTAGAATCCAAAGTGGAATTTTTACTTTTCACCATTAATTAGGAGGTAAGTATCATTTGAAATATTTCTCAAGTTTCTCAAATATGTACTGTAATGTTCTTTACCATTAAAATTTTTATTCTTATTTGGTGCTGTAATTTCTTAGGACCAAGGTTCTTTTTCACATGTATTTATATCATATACACTTACAATGCATTAATAAATATGTCTGAACTTTTTGAATAGTTCCTGGGCAGTCTACATTCAGTTATCTTTCTAAATACCTGTTTAGATACAAAATGACAGACCACATCATGGTTTAGTGCTAGGTTAAGTCTGCTGAGCATTAGGATGAAAATGCAACAGTGAGAACTGCCCATGCTCAGGCCAAAACGCAGTGATGCACTTGAGCCCAGTTTGAATTATAGGTTTGCGCCTGTAGTTTAACAATAAAAATACAGGAGACGGAGGCGTTAAGACGGCAGAGAAGTGGGGGGACCGGGATTTCCTCATCCCTCAAACACAGCTGTGTGATCCCTGGAACGCCCAGGAAATCAAGCTGTGGAGGGACAGACCTCCACAGGTGGAGGGAGACAACTTGGTGGGACACAGGTACTCGCCTATGAATCAGAGCTAAAACGGTGTAGGCACGAAGGGGAGGGAACCCCTGCTGTGGAGAGACGAGAGACAAAGAGGCTGTGGAAGTGTGGTATTGTGCTGGTACAAGAGAAAAACCTCTCTGGACCGTGGGCTGGGGAAGGAGAAATATGGAGAGCGCCAGTTTCTATTGTGTAAACAAGCTTCAGGAGCTGAAGATTGGCGTTTTCAGCCCACCGTGTGCGCACACCCGGTGGGGAGGGAGCGAGGGAGCTGGCCCGGGGTGCAGTAATGATCTCAGGGGTACACTGGAAGAGAACAGTCTCCCCAAGGATAAAGGAGCCCGCAGGGCCACCCAAAAGCCTCTTATCGGCAGGGCTCAGTGGCACCACAGCAGAACGGAATCTGCGAGGTGCAGGGCCCTTTGAGACTTTGGGTTTTGAATCCCAGCCCAGCTTGTGGGAGGGGTGGAAGACCACAGAGCAGGGCAGGCTGACGGCCCACACTGAGGGCTGCCTGGACAGCGCGGTTGGAGACACCGGTCTGGGGAGGAGAGACTGGGCTGTTGCCATGGTCTTTGTTCTCCCCATAGCCCGCAGGGTGGGGCTTCTTACACCAAACCCCCACCCCTCTGTGCCTGGCACCTGCTTATCTACTAGAGCCAGACTGACAGTGCGCAGCCAACCTCTCCTCCGGACCGGCACAGCCACCGCCCCAGGCCCGGCAGACCACCAGCAATCTGTGGTTTTGTATGTTAGCCTGCTTGTCTTTGGGGTCTTTGTTTTTCCTTCTCTTCTCTTTTTCTTTTTACCCTCGTCTTTCTTTCCTTTGGAATAAGGCTTATAGCTTCTGACTTGATTTCTGGTCAATTCATATATATATATATATATATATATATATATATATATATGTGTGTGTGTGTGTGTGTGTGTGTGTGTATGAATATATATTTCTGTTTTGTTTATTTGTTTAATCAGGCAGTTTTACTCTGTTCTTTATATACATTTTCTATATCTCCTTCTTTATTTTCCTTTCTTTCTGTCTAGATTAAGCTGTGTAGTTTCTTTGATACTCTGCTTTGCCTTTTTCCCCCCACCCCTTTCATCTTAATTTTTGTATGATATCAGATACCCCCCCACACACACTTTCCTGTTTTCCAGGGTTACTAAAGCAAATCAAAGCACAGTGGTGGAAGGTCCAAACAATCCACCACAATGAGCAAGGAGGAGCTTCGCAAAGGACTGACCAGCGGGACAGAACAGCCAAACACCTAATGACAGAGTCCACACAGCACACTCCGAAACCACTTCCTGCAGTGCCAGGCCCTGGACAGTGTGTGACCCCTTCTTAATAGAGTAGTACTTGCTGGCGCAGGATACATACACATTACTAAGACACTTAAAAGACAGAAAGCTAGTCAAAATGACAAAACGGAATTCTCCTCAAAAGAAAACCTCAAAATAACAAAATGGAATTCTCAAAAGAAAATCTGGGAAGAAATGAGAGAATTACTCAAAACAGATATCAACAATATATCTGGACAAGAATCCAGAATAATAGTTGTAAGACTAATAGTTGGGCTTGAATAAAACATAGAAGACAGCACTGACTCCATTGCAGCAGAGATCGAAGACCTAAGAAACAGTCATGATGAATTAATAAATGCTATAAATGAGATGCAAAATAAACTTGATACAGTGACGGTGAGGACAGAAAAAGCAGAAGAGAGAAGAGGTGAAATAGAAGGTAAAATTATGGAAAATGATGAAGCTGAAGAAAAGAAGGAAAGGAAACGACTATACCATGAGGGGACAATTAGAGACCTAAGTGATTCAGTGAAACAAAATAATATCTATATTACAGGAGTTCAGAAGAAGGAGAGAGAAAGGGGCAGAAGGTTTATTTGAACAAATTATAGCAGAGAATTTCCCTAATCTGGGAAGGAAGCAGGCATCCAAGTCCAAGAGGTATAGAGAATTCCCTTCAAAATCAACAAAAACAGGTCAACACCATGACATATCACAGTGAAACTGGTAAAATACAAATAGAGAATTCGGAAAAGCAGCTAGTGACAAATTGGCCTTAACCTACAAGGGTAGATACATAAGGTAGTAGCAGACCTATCCCCTGAAACTTGGCAGGCCAGAAAGGAGTAGCAGGAAATATTCAATATGCTAAATGGGAAAAATATGCAGCCAAGAATTCCTTATCCAGCAAGGCTGTCATTCAGAACAGAAGGAGAGATAAAGGCTTTCCCACACAAACAGAAACTAAAGGAGTCCATGACCACTAAGCCAGCCCTACAAGAGATCCACAGGGGACACTATGTAGTGGAAAGCAGCAAAGACTACAAAGGACCACAGACAACACCACAAGCACAACAGATTACACAATGCCACTAAATCCCTATCTTAGAGTAATTACTCTGAATGTAAATGGACTAAATGCTCCAAACAAAAGACATAGGGTATCCATATGGATAAAAAACAAGAGACAGATCTGAAGACACCTGTAGATTGAAAGTGAGGGGACTGAGAACCATCTTTCATGCTACTAGATGTCAAAAGAAAGCCAGAGTAGCCATACTTATATCAGACAAACTAGATTTTAAAACAAAGACTGTAATGAGAGATTAAGAAGGGCATTATATCATAATTAATGATATCAAAAGAGCTAACATTGTAAATGTTTATGCCCCAACATGAGGCCCCAAATATATAAATCAATTAATCACAAACATAAACAAATGTACAGATAATAATACCATGATTGTAGGGGATTTAAATACCTCACTTATAGCAATGGACACATCATCGAGGAAGAAAATAAGGAAACAACAGCTCAGAATGACACATTGGACCAGATGGCATTAACATACAAACTTCGGCACTTTTCACCATAATGCAGCAGAATACACATTCTTCTTAAGTGTACATGGAATATTCTCCAAAATAGATAACATACTAGGTCACAAAACATCCCTCAACAAGTTTAAAAGGATTGAGATCATATCATGCATATTTTCAGATCACAACACTATGAAACTTGAAATCAATCACAGGAAAAATTTTGGAAGACCCCCAAATACATGGAGGTTAAAGAACATCCTACTAAAGAATGAATGGGTTAACCATGAAATTAAAGAAGAAATTTAAAAATACATGGAAGCAAATGAAAATAAAAACATGATAGTCCAAACCTTCTGGATGCAGCAAAAGCAGTCTTAAGAGAAAAATACGTTGCAATTCAGACCTATCTCAAGAAGCAAGAAAGCTCCCAAACATAAAACCCAACATCACACCTAAGGAAGCTAGAAAGGCAACAGCAAAAAAAGGGAACCCCAGCAGAAGAATGGAAATAATGGAGATTAGAGCAGAAATAAACAGTATAGAATTTTTTTTAAAAAACAGTAAAATAGATCAATGAATCTAAGAACTGGTTTTTTGAAAGATTATACAAAATTGACAACCCCCTAGCCAGATTTCTCGAAAAGAAAGAGGACCCAAATAGATGAAATATGAATAAAACAGGCGAGATCACAATCAACACCACAGAAATACAAACAATTATTAGAGAATACTATGAAAAATTATATGCCAACAAACTGGACAATCTGGAAGAAATGGACAAATTCCTAGACACCCACATACTACCAAAACTCAAACAGGAAGAAATAGAAAATTTGAACAAACTGATAACCACGAAGAAGTTGAACTGGTTTTCAAAAATCTTCCAACAAATAAGAGTCCTAGGCCAGATGGCTTCCCAGGGGAATTCTACCAGATATGTAAACTGGAGTTAATACCTATTCTTCTCAAGCTGTTCCCAAAAAAATAGAAATGAAAGGAAAACTTCCAGATTCATTCAGTGAAGCCAGCATTACCTTGATTCCAAAACCAAAGACCCTAATAAAAAGAAAAATTATAGGCCAAGATCCCTGATGAACATGGATGCAAAAACTCTCAACAAGATACTAGTAAATCGAATTCAAGAGTATCTTAAAAGAATTATTCACCACAATCAAGTATGATTCATTCCTGAGTCACAGGGCTGGCTCGATATTCTCAAATCAATCAATGTGATATATCACATAGAAGAAAGGGTAAGAACCATATGATCCTGTCATTAGATACAGAAAACGCACTTGACAAAATACAGCAAGCATTCTTTCTTTATAAAAACCCTCAAGAAAGCCGGGATAAAAGGAACATACTTTAATGTCATAAAAACCATACATGAAAGGCCCACAGCTAATGTCATCCTCAATGGGGGAAAAAAGGACAGCTTTCCCCTTGAGATCAGGAACACAACAGGGAGGTCCTCTCTCACTACTGTTATTCAACATAGTGTTGGAAGCCCTAGTCTCAGCAATCAGACAAAACAAAAGGCATCCAAATTGGCAAAGAAGAAGTCAAATTTTCACTCTTCACAAATGACATAATACTCCACATGGAAAATCTGAAAGACTCTACCAAAAAATCTGCTAGAACTGATACATGAATTCAGCAAAGCGCAGGATATAAAATCAATGTACAGAAATTGGTTGCATTTCTATACACCAATAATGAAGCAACAGAAGTAATTTATCCCATTTACAATTTCACAAAACCATAAAATACCTAGGAATAAACCTAACAAAAGAAGTAAAAGATTTGTACACTAAAAACGATAGAAAGCTTATGAAAGAATTTGAAAAAGACACAAAAAAATGAAAAATTATTCCATGCTCATGGATCGTAAGAATAATTATTGTTAAAATTTTGATACTACCTAATGCAATCTCACATTCAATGCAATCCCAATTAAAATAGTACCATCTTTCTTCACAGAGCAAGAAGAAACAATCCTAAAATTTGTATGAAACCACAAAAGATCCTGAATACCCATCATAATGTTGAAAAAGAAAACCAAAACTGGAGGCATTACAATCCCAGACTTTTACCTGTATTACAAAGCTGTAATTGTCAAGACAGTATGGTACTGGCACAAAAACAGACACATAGACCATGGGATAGAACAGAGAACTCAGATATAGACTCACAAATATATGGTCGACTAATTTGACAAAGCAAGAAAGAGTATCCAATGAAAAAAAGACAGTCTCTTTATCCAATGGGAAAAAGTCTCTTAGCCAATGGTGCTGTGAGAAATGGACAGCAACATGCAGAAGAATGAAACTGGACCACTTTCTTAGGCCATACACAAAAATAAGTTCAAAATGGATGAAAGACCTAAATGTGAACAGGAAACCATCAAAACCTACAGGAGAAAACAGGCAGCAACCTCTTTGATCTCAGCTGCAGCAACTTCTTAATTGACAGGTCTCTGGAGGCAGGGGAAATAAAAGCAAAAGTGAACTATTGGGAGCTCATCAAGATAAAAACTTCTGCACAGCAAAGGAAACAATCAACAAAACTAAAAGGCAACCTACAAAATGGAAGAAAATATTTGCAAATGACATATCAGGAAAAGAGCTAGTATCCAAACATCTATAAAGAACTTACAAACTCAACATCCAAGACACAAACAATCCAGTGAAGAAATGGGCAGAAGACACGAATAGACACTTTTCCAAAGAAAACATAGAGAAGGCTAAGAGACACATGAAAAGATGGTCAATACACTCATCATCAGGGAAATGCAAATCAAAACCACACTTGGATACCACCTCACTCCAGTCAGAATGGCTAAAATTAACAACTCAGGAAACAACAAGATGTTGGCGAGGATGTGGAGAAAGTGGAACCCTTTTGCACTGTTGGTAGGAATGCAAACTGGTGCAGCCACTCTGGAAAATAGTGCGGCGCTTCCTCTAAAAATTAAAAATAGAATTACCGTAAGGCCCAGCAGTTGCAACATTATGAATTTATCCAAAACATACAGGGGTGCTGATTCGAAGGGGTACATGCACCCAATGTTTATAGCAGCAATATCAAAAATAGCCAAATTATGGAAAAAAACCAAATATCCATTAACTGATAAATGGATAAAGAAGATGTGGTGTGTGTGTGTGTGTATATATATATATATATATATATATATATATATATATATATGATGAAAAAGATGAAAAAGAATAAAATATTGCCATTTGCAACAACATGGATGGAACTGAAGGGTACTATGCTAAGCGAAATAAGTCATAAGGGAAAGACAGATATCATATGATTTCACTCATATATGAAATTTGAGACACTTAACAGATGACCACAGGGGAAGGGAAGGAAAAATAAGATAAAAAGGGGGGGGCAAACCATAAGAGATTCTTAAATACAGAGACCAAAGTGAGGGTTGCTAGAAGGGTGTTGGGGGGGATGGGGGATGAGCACTGAGGAGGGCACTTGTTGGGAAGAGCACTGGCTGTTGTAGATAAGTGATGAATCACTGGAATCTACTTCTGAAACCAAGACTACACTGTCTGTTAGCTAACCTGAGAGTGCTAAAAAGAACAAAAGTTCAGTTTGTTAGTGTACTGATATACACACATGAAAAGTCCAAATTAGAAAAGTATGAGATTAATAACCAAGTGTGTTATTTGAATAGCTGAATACTTCCCTACACACTTTAATATGTTGTATGTTAGAGTGATTATAGGTTTTTTTGGTTTATTGTCTATCTTGTAATATTTATAATTGTGCTAGCGATGATTTTGTGCATTTGGAAGCAATGCTCACAATTTTCTTATGGACTCCTTAGAACAATCCTGAAGCAGGAAAAAATAATGAAAGCTGGGGTACTTTGAGAGTAAGCAACTTTTTGAGGCTCCTTTATTCAGTTTCTTGCTAGTTAGTAGAGCTGCATCAAAATTTTAATCTCAATATCTTGTTCAATACCCAATCAATAAAATCAAGAGCTGAAACAACTCACACATTTTTTTGGTGTTCATTGATTTGGCCCCTACTTTGATTTCTGTGTTGGTTAGTAGTTGTTGACTCTCAGCCCTAAATCTCCTGTATTCTTTTGTGATGTTGCTACTTGGATCCTGTAAATCACATTTTGCTTTACTAGCTGGCTTCCTGTTAGATGTTGCTGGGTCGGGGGCACTAGAGGGGACCCCTTCCCCTCTTGCTCCTTATTTCTTTCAAAATCACCCAGCAGCATTTCTGCCCATTGGCAGTGACAGCTTTTTCATCTTATCCTCTCCTTCCACAACCAGCTTCATCACCTTCCCTCAGAGATACCAATCCCAGCTGACTGCCACCCCTTCCTTCCTCAAGACGTGAGCCCCATCTCTCTGGGGACCCTCCCCCAAGCCCCTGTAGTACCAGCACCAGCTGGGCAGGCAATACATTCTCCTCAGAGATCTGGGTCCCCACTCCATGGGTGCCCTTCCTCCAAGCTTCCATATTCTGGTAACTTCAGAGTCTTTCCTTTGTGTCGGCATGGTAGCTGATCCAAAAGTTTGTTTTATGTGTTTTGTTTTGAAATCTCTCGGTTGCCTTGCTATTTGCTAATACAAATCTAATTCTTTGTATTAAATTTACTGTTCAAATATCTGATGTGATTTCTATTTTCTTGGGTGTTCCTGAATGATAAAGTCCCTGACATCGGTTTAGAAAGTGGTTTTGAGTTGTTTTAGGGCAAGGATGGTAATAAATGAATTTCATCTTAAATGGAAATTCCAAATGATTAGTGTCCTGCCCATTTGCAAGTCAATCCTGGCCCAGATTACTATTACCAGTATGGATGTCTTTCCTTTTGTAGAATTTAATATAAATGGAGTTATACAGTACATACTCATGTTGGGCTAATTTCACTCGGCATAAGGTTTCTCAGATACATCTGTGTTGTTGCATGAATCAGTAACTTGTTTCTTTTAATTTTTGCATAGCATTCCATTACATTAGGAATAAAGCTGCTGTGAACATTCATGTACAAGTTTTACAGTGAATGTGTTTGTATTTCTCTTGAGTAAATTTGTGGGAGCGGCAATGCTGTGGCATATGATAAATGTATAGTTAACTTCATAAGAAATTGTCAAGTGATTTTCCAAAGTGAGCTCCAGTTGCTCCACCTGTTCACCAACACTTAATATTATCAGTCTTTCAAAGTTTTGTTTGTCTTTTACAAACCTGACTTTTGAATACATTTAGCCATAAATGTGAAAAAGTCTACTGTCTGAATCCTGACTGAATCTATGGCTTGACATAGACTTTTCAATTTTAGCTACTGTAGTGAAAATGTTGTGCTATCTTACTGTGGTTTTAACTTGCATTTCTTCATGACTGATGATGTTGAGCCTCTTTTCACATGCTTATTGACCATTCATGCATCTCCTTTTATAAAGTGCTCAAATCTTTTGCCTCATTTTAGTTTTTTTAATGAATGAATTGTAAGAGGTCTTCATAAATTTTGTTTCTTGCCTTGTATTTGTTATTAATGGTTTCAGGAGTAGAATTTATTGATTCGTCACTTACATACAATACCCAGTGTTCATCCCAACAAGTGCCCTCCCTAATGCCCATCACCCACCCAATACCTCTGCAGCAACCCTCAGTTTGTCCTCTGTGTGTTAAGAGTCTCTTACAGTTTGCTTCCCTCTCTCTTTTTATTTTTCCGTCCTTTCTCCTATGTTCATCTGTTTTGTTTCTTAAATTCCACATAAGTGAAATCATATATTTATCTTTCTCTAACTTATTTCGCTTAGCATAACACATTCTAGTTCCATCCATTTGTTGCAGATGACAAGATTTCATTCTTTTTCACTGCCAAGCAATATTCCATTGTGTGTGTCTGTATGTGTGTGTGCACACACATCACATCTTCTTTATCCATTTGTCAGTTGACAGACATTTGGGGTTTTTCCATAATTTGGCTATTGTTGATAGTGCTGCTATAAACAGTGGGGTGCATGTGGCCCTTTGAGTCAGCATTTTTGTATCCTTTGGACAAATTCCTAGTAGTGTAATTTCTGGGTTGCAGTGTAGGTCTATTTTTAACATTTTGAGGAACCTCCATATAGTTTTCCAGAGTGGCTGCACCAGTTTGCATTCCCACCAGAGGTGCAAAAGTGTTCCTCTTTCTCTGCATCCTCATCAACATCTGTCATTTCCTGAGTTGTTAATTTTAGCCATTTTGACAGGTGTGAAGTGGTATCTCATTGTGGTTTTGATTTGTATTTCTCTGATGATGAGTGATGTCAAACTACTTTCCATGTGTCTATCAGCCATCTGGAGGTATTCTTTGGGACAGTGTCTGTTCATGTCTTTTGCCCATTTTTTCACTGGATTGTGTGTGCGTGTGTGTGTGTGTGCGTGTGTGCGTGTGTGTGTTGGGTGTTGAGTTTGATAAATTCTTTGTGGATTTTGGATACTAACCCTTTTTCTGATACTTCATTTGCAAATAACTTCTCCTGTTCTGTAGGTTGCCTTTTAGTTTTGTTAATTGTTTTCTTTGCTGTGCATAAGCTTTTATCTTGATTAGGTCCCAATAGTTCATTTTTGTTTTTATTTCTCTTGCTTTCGGAGACATGTCAAGTAAGAACTTCCTGAAGCTGAGGTCAAAGAAGTTGTTGCCTGTTCAAAAGTTCTTCATACGAGTCTTTTGTCAGCTACAGGAAAAGCAAGTACTTTCTCCCCCTCTGGCTTGTTTTTCATTTCCTTAAAGTATCTTTAAAGAGAAGTTTTAAGTTATGATGAAGTTCAATTTATCAATTTTTCTCCTATAACTGGGATACTTTGCATTTTATAGCTAACAACTCTTTGCCATGTTTGTTACAATATTCTAAATTTTCCTCTAGAAGTTTTATAGTTTTAGCTTTCGTGTTAGGTCTATGATCCATCTGAGCTGACTTTTGTGTACGGTGGAAATAAAGGCCAAGCTTCATTTTTTCCAAGTGGCGAACCAGCAGTTCCAGCACATGATCCAGTCCCCTGGGCACACCTTACAACAATCAACTGACCATATGTATGAATGGGGTTATTTTGATATGGCATTGTTTCATTCATCTCTACATTTACCCTTATGTTGACATCACACTGTTTTACTATGATGGCCTTATTTTAAGTCTTAAAATCAGGTAGTCTAAGTCCTCCCACCTATGTCTCATTTTTTAAAAACTATTGGCAGGGTGCCTGGTTGGATCAGTTGGTTAAGCGTCTAACTCCTGATCTTGGATCAGGTCTTGAGCTCAGGTCTTGTTTGAATTCAGGGGTGTGAGTTCAGGCCCCTCATTGGGCTCTGCATTGGGTGAGGAGACTACTTAAAAAAAAATAAAAATTTAAAAAAATTGTATTGGCTATTCTTGGTCCTTGCTATTTCCATATAAATCTTAGAATAAGCTTGTTAATTTTTATAACATTCTGCTGAGATTGTGACTGGTACTGCATTGAATCTATAGATCATTTTGAGAATTGAGTTTTCTTGATTCTCTTGATGTATGAACACGCTATGTCTTTCCATTTAAAAATAAAACAGGGACACATTTAACAAGATATTTGTAAGTACCGTACGCTAAGAACTACAAGATAGTATAGACCATTTTTGGCCTTCAATTTCAACACAACTTTGTAGTTTTTAATGTACAGTACTTACAAATATCTTGTTAAATGTACCCCAATACTTTATTTCTATGTTATTTTAAGTGTTTTTGTAAAATAATTTTACTTTTAATTGTTGCTAGTATATAAACATAGTAAATTTTTGTATTCTGGCCATCCATCCTGCAATATAATAAATACACTTAGTAGGTCTAGTGGTTTCTTTGTTTTGTTTTCTGGGGGGGGTTGTTTGTAAATTGCTTAGGATCTTCTACGTAAATCATCAGGTCATATATGGATAAGGCAATTTTATATCTTTCTTTCTAATATGAGGTCTTGAATTTCTGTTTTATTGCCTCATTGCATTGCCTGGGCCCTCCAGTACAGTGTAGACTAAAGAGTGAACATCCTCGCCTTGATCCAGTTCCAGGGGGGAAGCATTTATTCTTTTACCACTAAGTGCGGTATTAAATTGGTTTTTGCAGATGCACTTTATCCTACTGAAAAAGTTCCCTTCTATTCCCAGTTTGCTGAGGGCTTTTAATCATGAGTGTTGAATTTGTTTAATGCTTTCTCTGCACATGAGATGATTACATAGGTTTTCTCCTTTATCTTGTAAATATGGTGTATTTCATTGGTTTTTTGGAAGGGTAAACTAACTTTGTATTCCTCAGATAAAATCTAAAGTATCTGTTGTGACATATTAATATCATATTTTTTTCCTTTTTCCTGAATCTTTTTGCACTAGATAAGGGTTTTCTGTCAATATTCATAAGAAATACTGGTATATAGGTTTTTTCTGTCTTTTTCTGGTTCTGATATTAGAGTAATGGAAGCCTCATGAAGATAGTAGGAAAGTGTTGGCTCTTATTTTCATAAAGAATCTGTGGATTATCTTATTTCTTCTTTAATTGATGAAATTTACAGTGATTTTGAAGTCGTTTAAACTATAATTTTTTTATGTTTTTGTTTGTTTATTTATAGAGACCATGAGCAAAGAAGGGGCAGAGAGAAAGGGAGAGAGAATCCCACGCAGGCACTGTGCTGTCAGTATGGAGCCTGAGGTGGGTCTCTATCTCATCGTGAGATCATGACCTGAGCTGAAATCAAGAGTTGGCCACTTAAACACCTGAGCTACCCAGGCATCCTTGTAACTTAAAATTTTTTGAGTCTATTTGGCACTTTTCCTTTCAAGAAATCAGTTCTAAGTTCTTAGTCATATTTATTGGCATAAGTTCATATTTCCTTCATTATCCTTTAAATGTTGGTAGGATATGAATAATAACCCCTTTTATTACTGATTTTGGCAATTTATGTCCTTTTTAAATTTTTTCTCTTGATAATCCTATTTGTTTTATCAATTTTATTGGTATTTTCAAAGTAGCAGCTTTTGCTTTCACTTGTATTTCCTATTGATTTTTTTGTTTTGTTGAAGTATACTTCTAGCTTTATTTCTTCCTCTTTACTACTTGAGTTTAATTTCTGGGGCAACTGGGTGTTTCAGTTGGTTAATCCTACTGACTCTCGATTTTAGCTCAGGTCATGATCTCACATCGGTGGGATCAAGCCCCACATCAAGCTCCATGCTAGATGTGGGGCCTTCTTGGGATTCTCTCTCTCTCTCTCTCTCTCTCTCTCTCTCTCTGCCCCTCCCCGACTCGTGCTCTCACTCTCAAAATAAATTTTAAAAATTAAAAAACATTTTTCCTTATTTCTGAAGTTATTTAGATTTTTCCTTATTAATAGAGGAATCTAAAGCTATAAAGTTCGCTCTTATCACAGCTAACTTGCATATATCCTTTTGTCATAATAACATTTTAAAGTAGGTTTTATGCCCAACAAGGGGCTTGAACTCATGACCCTGAGATTAAGAGTCATATGCTCGGTAGAGCTACAAAATATCTTCTATTTTCTCTTGTATTTTTTCTTTGACTCGGTTGATCTTTAAGTTTCCTATGTTTCACAGCATGTACCAAATATCTTCCTTTCATCGATTTGTTATGTTGTTGACAGAGAAGAATACTAATCTTTTAAGATTTGTTGAGAATTATTTTACAGCCCAGCCTGTGCTTCATCATTACGATTATTCTGTGTACTTGATACGTGTATTCTGGGTGGAGTGTTCTATAAATGTCATTTAGGTCAAGGTGGCTGATTTGCATTGTGCTCAATGTTCTATATATTTACTGATCCTGCTCTCACATTACTGCTCTTTCCATTAGAAGTGCTGAAATTTCTAAAGTTGTGTATTTGTCTATTTTTCTTTTTGGATTACTTATATTTCATATCTTTCAAAATGCTGATCCTAGGTGCACGCCATGCCTTCTTGACAAATTGCTTTTGGTTATTAGGTCTCCCTTTATCATATTCCTGACATACATATAGTCACTCCCAACTAACTGATTAGCATTTCCATTTTATATGACTTTTCCATCTTTTTTTTTTTTTTTTGGTAGGCTCCACACCCAGTGCAGAGCCCATTGCAGGGCTTGAACTCACAACCTTGAGATTGAGACCTGAGCTGACATCAAGAGTCCAACACTTAACCGACTGAGCCACCCAGATGTCCCTCTACCTGTTTACTCTTAACCTATTTTCATCTTTAAAGTTGGTCCCTTGTGAACAGCATGCAGTTGGCTCTTGCTTTCTTACTAAATTTAACAAAATGTCCTATATTTGGAATGTTTAGGTCATTGATTAATGTGATTATCAATATGATTTGGGTTTAAATCTATGCTCCTGCTAATTTCTGTCTCATTTGATCTCTATTTTTTTCTTCTTGCATTCTATTGGGGTGAATTTTTTTAATAATTCCATTTTATCTCCTATATTATTTAGCCATTTCTCTTTTCACTTTTGATATTTAGTGGCTGCTCTAGAGCTTACAATATGCATCTTTGCCACAGATTGCCTTCAAATAATAATGTATCATTTCATAGGCAGTTCAAGACCTTTTCAGCAGTATATTTAATTTCCCTCTCCTGTCTTTTCTATTTGTTATATCTTTTACTTATACATCTATTACAGATTGCATAATATATTTTCATTACTTTGTTTTAAATAATTTTTATTCATACATTTTAATAATTATTGCCGTTGCACACATACACTTACAACTAATTATTACATTAAGCCAATGTGTCATGTAGCCATCAAAAACCTCTAATCCAATTTATACTTTAGCTTCTTGGAATTCAGGTTTGTAGTCCAATTTAGACTCTAACTACTTAAAATCAGCTACTTCTGATGGCTTTCATGAAGTCTTTCTAGACTACAAACTCAAGAGCGACCTGAATTGTAGATATGCCTGCTTCAGTGCACACATTTTTCAGGTCTGCCCCATCAGAGCCATCTGAAAATTTCATAAATATTTCTAATAATCTATTTTATCATGCTTCATAATGGTACCTCCATAGATTTTGGGGATATCTAACTTTGCTTATAAATAAATGTGTATTTTCTTCTATTTATCTGGTGACAGCAAAGTAGGATCCACTGTACTTGCTGATAGCCATGAGCATTTTAGCTATGCAGAGCATCAGATCCATCCATTTGAGTAACTCAATAAAGTCCTCTGAATCTATCAGCTGAAGTAATTCCAGGAAACCAGTATCCACCAATGGCATCTTTTTTTATCCATAAAAATTATGTATGCCTGATGATTCCTGGTGTAAACATTTCTTTGGTCAAATGGGCACTTTCACCAGCGTACTTGTCTACAACTGGATACTATGTTTAAGATATTGCATTCCAGTTGGCTAACAGCAGCTCTTGCTATTAGTTTTTTTTCCTGTTGACCTACATAACAAACAGCCTTTTGGAGATACTATTCCTATACTGACATAATTCTAGGTTTGTTAAGAGATATTTCTATTACCTCTGAATTCTCAAATGTTTGGATAATCCCTCCACCTCAGAAATACTCCTTACGGGACATGCTATAAAGTCACTGACTCTTGGCAAATACTGATGCAATCCTATCTAAAGCAACCCTTGTTCCTGGATTCCACTTACTTTTTTCAAGCTAACCATGACAACTGACATTTTGGCTCACATAACAACAAATTTTTCAATTAACTTCTTAAGTACTTCACCAAGTTTGCCCCGATTTGGGTGACTGTAGGTCCTTTTGGTCGTTTTCAGACTTTTCATACTGATTGGTAAGTTCTTTGAATTGGTCCCTTAGCTACTCAGGAGTGCTGCCGATCTTACTGTGCTGCGCCATCTTTCCTGTGACAGCTCTGAAGGTCAACATCTCTCTGGTCTGCCCTGATGATATGCCACCACTTACAGGAGATGCCAAGAATGGCCACTGGGATGGGAGGAGTGGGGGGAGGCGGAGCAGCACTGCAGCGGGTGGACGGCTCTGCTCATTCCAATGGTCTTTCGTGGAAATCAGAAAGAAAACATTTTATATTTGCCCTCTTATTCACCAAAGCCTCTCTTGATTCCTTTGTTGTAGGATCAAGTTCCCAGGTTGTGTAATTTTCTGTCTGAAAAATGTCACTTATTATTTCTAGGAGTATGAGTAAGTTGATGGATTTTTATAGCTTTTGATTTTCTTAAAAAGTCCTTATTTTGGAGGAGTCTATTTTTTTTTTTAATTCTAAGTTAACAGTTTATAATGTGCGCTGGTGTATTGTGTCCATTCTGCTTAAGATTCATGATCTTCTTGAACTTGTGGGCTTATTGTTTGGAATCCAGAAAATTTTCATTCTTTAAATAATTTTTAAGTTTCTCTTTCCCGTTTACTTTGGGGCCTCCAGGGCACAGATGTTATGCTGCCTGACGGTGTCCCACAGGAAAGTGAGGCTGGCTTGCTGCCGCCGCCATTGTTCTTCTCATCATGCTTCAGTCTAGAAACCTTCTATTGTTGAAACTACCGTAAGGCTCACATCACGTTTCCCTTCGCTTAGGGACCACACTCTTGCCCATTATCCAATGTCTGTGTTTAGGGGTTTCCTGTTTTGTCCAGTTCTCTAGTTGCTTATAGGGGAAGGGCAAATCTGATCCAAGTTCCTTCATCAAAAGCAGAAATTTCAGCTACATTAAAAAAATAAAAGTAATCAGGGCACCTGGCTGGCTCAGTCAGTTAAGCTTCCGACTTCGGCTCAGGTCATGATCTCACAGCTCATGGGTTCAAGCCCCGCGACGAGCTCTGTGCTGACTACTAGCTCAGAGCCTGGAGCCTGTCTTCAGATTCTGCGTCTCCCTCTCTCTCTGACCCTCCCCTGCTCACGCTGTCTCTCTCTGTCTCTCAAAAATAAACAAAACATTAAAAAAATAGTAATCAAACCAGACATGGGTGTACCATCAAATTATCAGTTTTGACGGGTAATTTCCCTTCAAACTTCAGTGAGAACAGAGTTAGTCAGAAGAAAATGTTCTCGTGTTTCTCCTGCCAAATCTAGAACCTCCTTGTGTTTATCCCTCTTTACCATCTTCCCTCTCCTTACAAATGGAGCCGTGGCCCCCACGCATTAAAGACGCATTTCTCTCTTGTGCTCTGGATCCCATCCAAACTTCCACTCCTTTCAGAATTCTCACCCCACTGTCTTTCTCTTTCTTCATGGCTCACTCCACCAGCGTATAAACTGGGTGTAGTATCTCCCAAATAAAAATCAAGAATTTTCTCTTCTTGCCCACTATTATTTTCCTGTTCCCCTTCATGGAAATACTTCTCAAATAGTGATGTAGACTTACGGTCTTTTCTTCCTTACCAAGCTCATAACCTTTTCAACCTGATGCAGTCTGGAAGCTGTCCTCTGACTGTATTGAATTTACCCATCAGTTCACTGTGGCCAATTCCGATTACTTGATGCTTCAGTAAATAACATTTAAACCCATTTCTCTCTTGCTTTCATAAAACGGCACCCTGCTTGTTTTCCTCTTATTTCACTGTCCACTCTTTGTCTTTCTTTGCTGACTCATCCTCAAACTAACCTCTAAATATTAGATTGTCCTAGGTCCTGATCCTCTGTTTGCTTCCTTTCTCTCACAACACTTCTTAAGTTACCTTAACTATATCCATTATTTTAAATGATGACAATTCTACTTGGAAATATAATGGACATCTTAACGTGTCCCAGATGGAAATCTATCCAAATTCCCTCCTCCCCCACATGAATTGCTCATCCACCAAACCGAGACCAAAGAAACATCCTTAATTTGTTCCTGTCACCCCTTCCATCCAATCCATCAGTTGGACCCGTTTCTACTTCTTTCCATTTCTTCCCACACCTCTCTAGTTCTGAAAGTACAAGATACTTTCAGGGAATGACTGGTGAATAAACCAGTTTGGCTGGATTGGAAGTTACTGTTGAGGAATAATAAGAGATAAATCTAGATAAGGCAGTTTGAGACGCATGTTGCAGGACTTGGAATGACAGACAGAAGCCTAGTTTCTGAGGGGAACAGAGGGGAACAGAGGGAATTATCCTGGGCATAATTCTCCTGAAAAGTGGTACTTTTTCAATAATTTAAAGTATGTTGACAGAACAGTTGTTAAGATTATGATGAAAAGATGCTAGTGAAAGCTCTGTCTCTCCCTCAAAAATAAATAAACATTAAAAAAAATTTAAGCTAAAGATACTTCTTGGTCCCTCCTCAATTAAAAACCCCTTGAGGATATATCTGAACATATTTGTTCACCAACAATGTTTAGCATACGTCTCCACTGTAGGCCCTCAAAAAAAGATTAAGTTTACAGTTTGCTTACAATACTGGCTCACCTCTTTAAAAATAAGGTAATGTATCATGTGGAGTATAAAAAGCATTCAGTTGGGGGCGCCTAGGTGGCTCATTCAGTTAAATGTTCAACTCCTGATTTCAGTTCAGATCAGGATCTCACAGTTTGTGGTTCAAGCCCCATGCTGGGCTCTGTGCTGACGGTGTAGAGCCTGCTTGGGATTCTCTCTCTTTCCCTCTCTCTGCCCCTCTCCCAATCCCACATGCACATGTGTGTGCATTTTCTCTTACTCTCAAAATAAATAAACATAAAAAAAGTTTTTTTAAGAAAACTTCAAACAGAACCAGACGATCTGGGCTCTAGCCTGGCTTTGCTCCTGACCAGATCTGTGACACTGGTAAGTTAATTTCTTTGGATTTGGCTTCCACAGCCATAAGATGGTTTCATCCAGATATTGGATTCTCTTCTCACACTCCAGTAATACTCCTTCATGTAGCAATTATGGTGACTTTGGGAAATATGGTTCAGTTCTTAAGGCAACCAAAGATACATCTTGACTTGAGAATGTATTATTTACTTAAAAATTTTTCTCTAAGTTTATTTATTTTGAGAGAGAAAGAGACAGAGCAAGGGAGGAGCAGAGACGCAGAGAGAGAATCCCCAGCAGGTGCTCGATCTCATGAACCATGAGATCATAGCCTGAGCTGACAGCAAGAGTCAGATGTTTAATGGAGTGAGGCACCCAGGCACCCAAAGACTGTACAGTTTAAATAATGCTTCCTTGTATTTTGGCAGAGTACTCTCACAGGCAAAGGTCATCTAGTCCAAACTTTTAATTTTTATTAATTTTTTAAAATGTTTATTTATTTTTGAGAGAGAGAGAGTGAGAGCAGGAGAGGGGCAGAGAGAGAGACAGAGAGAGAGGGAGACACAGAATCTGAAGACAGGCTCCAGGCTCTGAGCTGTCAGCACAGGGCCTGACACAGGGCTTGAACGCTCTTGCAGAGAGAGAGGAAGAGAGAGGGAATCCTAAGCAAGCTCGGTGCTTCCAGCACAGAGCACAATGCAGGGCTTGAACTCATGAAACCATGAGACTATGGCCTGGGCCAAAAAGCCAAGAGTCAGACGGTTAACTGACTGAGTCACGCAGGTGCCCGCCACATTCACTTACTTTCAGCTTTCTCTCACCCTCCAGCAAAAGGTAGTATTATCCCTTCTACTGCTGGTTCTATGAACACTTACTTTCTACACTTTATCAAATTGTCCACTTGAATTCCTTTGCTTGGAGCATGGGATGTGCAGTAATATAACTAAAAATATGTTCAAGTAATGTCCACTGGGAACTGAAACGATTCTGTCATCTTGCCACCTGGGCTACATAACCACGGGTCACTGCAGAAACCTTATCTATTTATTGCTGCTTTATATGTGTGCTACCGAAGCGGTGAAAGGCAGCAGAGTGAAACGGTTATAAACCCTCGCACTGGAGTCAAGCTGCCTGTGTTCAATTTGCATCTCTTCCTTCTACATGTGGCACCTGAACTTTATTGCTAAATTTGTTTCTCACACTTAAGATGAGAAAAATAATAGTACCTACCTAAGAATTGGATGGATGAAATGAGATAATCGATATAAGAGGATACTATCTTTCCCCAAGTGACATACAGATTTAATGTGATCCCTATCAAAATCCCAAGATCCCAAAAGTCTATATATATTTTTTTGCAGAAAGAGAAAAACTTATCCTAAAATTCATATGGAATTTCAAGGGACATCAAAAAAGCCAAAACAATTTTGAAAAAGAACAACAAAGTTAAAGGTCTCATACCTCCTGCTTTCAAACTCACTACAGAAGCTACAGTCATCAGTACAGTATGGCACCGGCATTGAGGCAAACATATAGACTAATGAAATAAAACAGAAATAAACTCTCACATACATCATCAAATGATTTTCAACAAGGGTGCTCCAAGACCATTCAATGCGAATGGACACTCTTCAACAAATGCTACTGGGAAAACTGGAAATCTATATGCAAAAAGATGAAATTGGACCCTTACCTTACACCATATGGAAAAATTAACTCAAACTGGATTGAAGACATATTTGAACCAAAGCTATAAAACACTTAGGAGAAAACATAGGGAAAGAGTTTCCTTACATTGGGTTTAGCAATGATCTCTTAGATACACACCAAAAGAAGAGACAAATTGGAATGCATTGAAATTGAAAACTTGTGCTTCCCAGGATGCACAAGTAAAGTAAAATGGCAACCCACAGAATGAGAAAAAATACTGGCAAATTATATATCTAATGAGGGATTAATATCCAGAATATAAAAAGAACTCCTACAACTTAAAAACACAAAGCTCAATTTAAAAATGAGCAAAGGACTTAAATAGACATTTCCACCAAGGAAGATGTGCAAATGGCCAAAGAAGTGCACATAAAAAGATGCTCAGTATCATTCATCATAGTGAAATGCAAATCAAAACCACATTGCTATACCACTTCACACCCAATAGGATGGGTACCAAACCAAACCAAAAGTATAGTGTTTTTTAGTCAAAAACGAGTACTCTGTCTTCTGGGTCAATTTCACAGCATAGATATAACCTTTATTTGGCATTGCTTCTTTCCTTTTTCTCTGTGGAAATTTTATTTTGGCTTTAATATAGTTATATGACATCTAATATCAAAAAGTACTTTCTTATTATCTCCTTGTACAACTAAGAAGCAAAGTTGTTAATGCTGCATATAGTCAAAACGCGCTATGTTAAGTTTTTGAGAGGATTATTATATCTGGTTTGATTTAATGTGAAATGTAAAAACAAGATAACAAAATGATACTCGGGATCTATCTCCACTGAAGAAGACCCAACTTTTCTATCTGTTAAGGAAAAATCTTTAAATTCTAGAGACGTTGAAATACATGACGTTTTAGAAAGATCACGTGTCAGTTGTTAGTTCAGATATACACTTTGGAGTATCTGCTTAAAGATCCAGTGCGCTCAGCTGTGCCCACACTGAACGGTCTCTCCTTATTTCTGAGGTAGTGCCGGAATGGCCCGAGTTTCTCGGCTGTCTCTGTATTCACACCCTTTTCCCCTCTCCCCTTCATGTCCTCCACCATGAAATTCTAAAAGCACTGCGTATCTGTCTATGTGCTGCATGTATTTCTATGCTCTATACTTAAGAAGAGTAAGAAGCTCCGCCCCCACTACCAATATTCACCCTCTTAGAGGTGACAGCTCTTGAGAAAGCATGCTCCGGAGAGAAACAGCATATGGAACTACACTAAGTCAGTCCAGGCCCAAGATACCTTCTTACGGATGCTTTACATCTGAGATTGTTTGGGGCCACATCAAACTAGGTCCCCTGAAAACTACAGGTAATATCCTCAGAGCTTCAGCATAATTAAATGTTTTTGCCCAGATCTATATTTTATCTATTCTTCTGTATTCCCAATGTGCGAGTGGGATTTAGGGTTTTATCAAGTTACTCAAGAGGTGATGGCTTCACTGCTACAACTATTAACATGAATGACTTGACGCACCTTGAACGTTGTCAGTCGCTCGCCGTGTCAGTACTGATAAGGGAGCACGTGCTTAGGAAGAGCAGAAGTGATAATACGAATGAGGATACAGTCTTTTTTCTTTCCTTAATTTAGAGAAGAGAGAGAATTCTACCAACAACGAGACTGCTAAGTGGCCAAGTTGGAGCAGCTACAAGAAAATGACATAGGTAATTACTAGAGCCGAAGGGTCCATCTAGCATCTGACCGAGCTATCCATCCTCTAACCTTCCACACTCATTACAGTGATCTAAAATAAGAGAAATTCAAGATGTCAGAAAAAATTCCCATTAAATGTGAATTTGATCTCAGATCCAACAGAAATTTAGAAATTCCTTTTTTTCCCAGAACCATACTCACTATTCGTTAGGTTATCAGATTTCCAAACCATTTTTAGGAAAAAAAAAAGACTGTCCTCTATAATAGTCTCAAATTTTAGAAATTTCTTCCTCTGTAATAGAAGTTTGGGAAAGAAATGGAGCCTCTTTTAGGAATTACAATGGTGTACTCAGAGTTCTGGAATCTGACATTCAATCCAAGTCCTTTAATAAAAAGGTAGGATTCAGCTTCAGTTTTCCTTGTCAACAATATCTTTACTCATATGATCAATAACTCCTACACAACAAGCTGCAATGCACTTATAAAACCAATGAACAGAAAGGAAAAGAAGTGATACCAGGAGATTCATATTATCTTCAAAATCACTGATTGAAACATGGATTTAAAACATTTTTTAAAAAGAGACATAGGCAGGCTCCTGGGTGGCTCATTGGTTAAGCATCTGACTTCAGCTCAGGTCATGACCTCATGGTTTGTGGGTTTGAGCCCCGCATGGGGCTCCGGGCTGACAGCTTAGAGTCTGGAGCCTGCTTCCAATTCTGTGTCTCCTTCCCTCCCTCCCTCCCTCTCTCTCTCTCTCTCTCTCTCTTTCTGCCCCACTACTGCTTACACAAACACACTCTCTCTCTCTCTCTCTCTCAGAAATAAACATTTTAAAAAGTTTTTTAAAAAGAGAGAGAAATGTCTGGGATAGTTTTCCTGGGTTTCTCCCATGTTTACAGGAGGTATACAGGTTATTAAACTGTTTGTTTTTCTCTTGTTAATCTGTCTTGGGGTGGGATCTCATGCAAGGAACTAGTAAGGGAGAGGGAGATTTTTTTCCTCCCCTACAGTTTAGTGACTCAGGGTGGGACACTCCCTCTGGAGCCTGCAGATAAGTATCCTGGAAAACTGGCGGAAGCTGTTAAAGGAAATGCTTTTTATTTAAATACCTGCTCGCACCATGATGCTTAACTGCGCTCCTGCCTGCGCCGCCACCTCCTCCTGAAATGAGACACATCTTTTTAACCAATCTGATCTACTCTCCAGACAGAGGGGAGGAAGTGCTGCTGTTGGTAGTAGGCATTATGGCGTCAAGGTCCCGCACAGGCCCTTGGGACTTGTGGTCCCAATAGAGCAGCTGCAGTGTACTCTATGGCATCTGGGGGTGGTGTTCCTATGGATGAGGTGCAGGTGACTAGGCTGGGGTAGGGGGGAGGGAGGGCTTGATGGCTGCACAGAAGGGACTGGACCCATAAATATGCTAGCCCCAAAGGCAGCTTCGGGCACCAAGGAAAACCCCAATATAGTCCCATCGATCACCAACAAGTGAACAGTGGGCTGCATGTGTGAAGAGGACAACAGTGCCCTCGCCTGGTTCTGGCTGCCCAGAGGCGAGCCCAGAGATGCCCTAGCTGTGGGTTCCAGCCATTTACTGGCCCACTCCATGCGCTTACTCACACTGTGCTGTAGAGTTTCTTCTTTCCAATCAAGACTGGCCATTGCACTGATTCCTTCTCACACACATACACACATGCACACACAGACACACACACACAGACTGAGACTAGTTCAGTGAAACTATAGAACAATCTTATCAATCAACTCAGCTTCTGGACTGTAAAATGAATCCAAATTTTCAAAGGCAGACCTGAAAGGAAGCAGACTATGGCACCCCAAAATATGCCTCTTTGGCATAAGGATTATTTTGAGCTAATCGTTTTAAGGAACAGGAGATAAGCAAAAGCTCTGGAAATCTAGTAAAAGCTCTTTTCCATGGGAAATCTCCATTTGTAAGGATACACGCTCTCCGCACCAGAAAGACAAAGATGACTCTACATAGTAACAACCTGACTCTTGTTTACTGTGCTTCGCCTGATAACCCCTCAGAGGGGGCCCCTTGTCCAACCTCTTTCTTAGGTCTTCAGCTGAAGAAGGTACTCAAGTGAGAGCCTGGCCTCTCTGGGAAGTTACTCAGTTCCCAATTTGGGCATCTCATGTATACAGGAGACATACATATTATTAAACTTGGTTTTTTTCCTGTTTCAAAAAAAGGGAACGTTCTGACAGGATTTATAGGAAATAGTGACTGTTGTTTTGTTTTTAAAGTGCTTTCTGAACAGTAGTTAATAAGTGCAAACATTTAACACAAACCACTTCCGATATATCATTTAGCTTTGGGCCACCAGCAGCTTGCAGATCAAGGGCTTAGACACCTTGCTCATGCAGATTAAAAGTGTTAGAGTTCAGTTATTTGCTCCTGAGAATCAAAATGAAGTCTTTGATTCTGCAAATGATCATTCTTTTTTCTCCAACCAAAAATTAAGGGGTCTTTAAAGTTACTATGGACATAAAATAATAAACTTTGTTTTAACATACTTAAAATTTGGGATAGCTATAAAGATTCGGTGTTACAGCAACCTTCAACAAAACTATTATGCAGAGGAAGAAAGCTTCATGTGTGCATTTCAAGTAGTCAAATTGTCAAAAAAAGACCATTTCAAGTACATATTTTCATAATTGAGTCCCTTAAGGGTTAGGTTTATCTTTCTCATTTTATTTTCTTTACTACAGTTTCCTTAATCTCTAATATTTTGATTTCTAGTGAATAAATTGACTCACAATCTTATACATGCTCCTAGAGAATTCATATTCACAGATTCATATATACCCCAAGCATTCTAAAGAACCTAAGCTTTTTCATTAAAAATACTATCCACCTAATTATCTTTTGTGTGCAAAAAGCATCTTTCTATTGCACCCTTTTCACTTGTGTTTCTAGTACTTGTTCTGGTAATGTCTTAACATGCGCGCTGACAACGTGCCTTCTCAGCGGCCTGCTGTCTCTGTAATATCCTGCTACAGCATCTTTGCCTTCTGACCTTGCTCTATTTATTGTTATTTACTAATAGTCATATCTAATAGCTTTGCTTGTGTTCACACCGCTCAAAACTCACCTGCCTGACCCCAATAAATAGCATCTATAGGTGTGCTTCCTAGGCAAGTATTAAAATTAAAACCATTAACAAAATCTAAGAATATGGATAACTGGAACAGGCCCTCTTAAAGGTCTTTGAATGCTCTTATTTTATAAACCTGTGACAGCTACATTAATAGATAAGATGTTAAGCTATTTGCTATGCAAAGAAAGGACTTATGATGGAATAGTGATCATTAACAACTTTCAAAACCAATTAATAAAGACTGGTGCTTCGGTTGGAGATTAGGCATTTCCTCATAAATTTGGAAGACTGAAGAACACAGTATTTTAGGGCCTGCACCAACCAAGCAATCCTATATGGCACATATACAGTAGAAGTTAACTTCTTACCCTAAAAATCAACATATAGCAATAAAGTAAAACAAAACTGATAATACTACAAAATTAGGCATTTTAATATTTAGGATGTAATGTGCATTTTACTAAAAATTTGATTCATATGAAAAGTTAAAGGCTTTATGATATGCATATTACATAAATTTGATTAATATGAAAGCTCTAAAATTCTCTTCTTGGTCATTCTGAAATCTCTCTGAATGTGACTGTAGCATCATCAAACACTACTGCTAGTTATCTGGAAATTAAGTACAACCAACCCAAACCTGGGAGTAAACACCCAGTATTTTCTCAGATCCAACTGTGATTTTCTTTCTTAAATAGAAGGAAGGTTATCACATATAACCTACTCTCTTGTTTGGATAATCTTGCTGACTTATACTTACTGTTATTATTTATTCCAATATAGAAAACCCAAAGATGTATGATAAGTTACACTGAAAAATTAGAAAAATTTTCACTGGAAATAATTTAAATACCAGAACTGAAGTGGACGCAGCAAGGCTCGTAAAGAGTGCAGAGTAGTTGATAGCAGTCTTAGGACGCGCTTTTCTAAAAACCAAAAGAGAAGTTTACTATGACAAAAGGCTTTCTCTGCATATCCCTAAATCAGTGTGTGTGCCCCCACCTCCTTGGTTAGGTGACAATACAAAAGGAAATAACTCTGAATATTTATTACATCCATATTCCAATTTTGTAGAAACATGCTAAAGGCACAATGAAGAAAATAACAGTCTCAATAAAGTGACCACACACTGCCACTCCTTGGAGAATGGCTCCCCAGGCATAGAACTGTAGGTGGTATTTTCTTATGTCTACTCCATAATAAAACTATTTAAGTAAAATTTAAGTATCAGAAGTTATAGTTGTGATAACAATTTCACGTGACTTTAAAGCAGAAGTCTGATGTTGTCAGAAAGTGCTCTTTCACAGCAAATGATAGCGCTTCTGGCAGCATATATACAGGTAACGTGAAAAACTATTTCCCAAAGCAAGTAGCCGTGGATGTAGGGAATTATTTATATAAAGACTGTATAACTTAATATACTGCAATATTTACAGAGTTATATAAGAAAATATTTATCCTCATTTCTTAAGAATATTAATTTGAAGAAATATTTTGGCATTAGTGGTACAAGAATTACTTACCTATTTCTTGTGCAGAACCGGCTGAACAGGTGCAGGTTAATTTCTTTTTATGTATAATCAGAATAAAAATGTAAACACTGCAAGTCCTTAGTGAATAGGAATTCTCTTGCAAACTCAGAGTTTTATAATAAGGTAGTCACCGTACTCTAAAAACTTCAGAATGTTTATATGGGATTATTTTCCCTAAATCTAAAGAGTGAAACATCAAGAAAAAAATTAAGCGATCTAGTTAATACCTTTGTTTTTAAAAACAAACAAAATGTTGTAAACCTTTAAAAATCTACTTTTAAGTACTTCAGTTTCCAAAATCCAGCACAGTATATGACATGCCACTTCCGACTCGTCAAGTAGCAGCACGGAAGACCTCTGAACTGCATTACATATACACATCCTTGTGGAGTCTACAAATGAAAATGATATTCAGCTTTCGTCAAAATATCAGAAATCTTTTAAAATCTAATATACTATCATTTTAGATGTTTTCTGTATTTGGTTACTACTAAAATGCTTCCAAGATAATGTAAAAAGTGTTTCTTTCCCTTTCTTCCTTCCAACCAAAAAAATCTCAAACTTTATGTGTGAGGCATTTTTTTCTTATATGATCTGCATTTCAAAGCCAGCTTCAAAAAATAGATAATCAAAATTCTTAAGTACAAGTTAAAAAAACAGCATATACACTGAAAATAAAGAAACGATTTTCTTTTTACCCGAAATACTAAGTATTTTAAACTCTGTATAAATAACACCCACAAACTGCCCCCGACCACACCACCTTTCAGGTGCAGCGTCCAAAGCGGAGCGGCCCTCAGACACAGGACGACCATCAGCAGTTACACGTTCTTAAACAGACATGATGGATTTTCCATTGGCATTCTTGAAAAAAATTAACAAGCATACTTTTTCACCAATTTATTCTCCCAAGCATATTTCTCCCTTCTGTATCAGAATCTCTAAAAGGAAGTCTTTTCTATGACTGCAATAGAGATTTCTGAAAACCCTAAAATATTCTTTAGCAAAAAAAATCCTAACCTGTTAGGCATCTCAATAGGCATATACATTTAAAAAACAATCTATTTTATGGCTTATGCTTCAATTTAATGCATGACCAAAGGTCCCAGGGATTGAAGAATCTCATTAGTAGTCAACAGCTAAACGGATGATAATATTCCTTGGATTCTTAATCTCAAAATTTTAAAGGAAAACTATTCACTGTAGTCTTAGAAAAATTTGGAGATAATTCTATTTTAAAAACATACTTACCACAAACAAATACAAGGGAGACAAATAAGAAAATAGATTGTGTTGTATCTTTGTAAACTTGTTCCATTTCAAAATGTATTCTTTAGGGTCGGGGAAATTTCCTATACAAGTGAAACTAAACATCTGTTCCCTTTGCTTTGAAAAATATTTACAGTACAGAGAACTACAAGCTAAAAGTGTACATATTGCTGGCCAGGGACAGAGACGAGTAGGAGCGCAGGTGCGGATTCCGTTATCTGAGCACTATCATGTGTACAGTGATGTTACCGCAGGTCACCTGTGGAAACATTAGAAAACATGAACAAATACCAGCCCTTGTGTAAAACGCCACACAAGATGCCAAGGTGTTATACATTCACGGTGGTAAAAACTGTACATGTGTATTCACATGTGTGTTGTCAACATTGCAAAATTTACATTACAATTTTTTCATCTTTCAAAATTCTGAGCTGAAAAAAGTCTATATTTTTTTTCTTTTCCCAGAGAAGAGTGATGTTAACTGGCTGATTGGATTTGTGAAAATGTTTATGAAATCCTTTGCTAAGGTCTCTTCATCAGTGTCTTTTACTGATGTCCTCATGAAGAAAAACAAAACTTTGCAAGTTTTGAACAGATATTTCCACGTCTTTGCTGGCTAGCATCATGATATACATAACAACTGTATATGTAATGATAGTCCACAGTGATGCGAAATACAACACTTTGTTCTGGAAGTCTATTTTGGTCTCAGAGTGAAGTGCATTCCTTTCATCCAGCCATGTCGTCCCTTATTTGATCAACTCGAAAAGCTAGGTCTCTGAAGGAGGGACGCTGATTTACATTATTGTTCCAGCATTCGGTCATGATCAGATAAATCTGCGAAAGAGAAAATAAACCAAAACTACAATGAGCACAAAGCGCCATCTTTAACTGATGGAGTCATGAATTGAGAAGTCCCACTTAATTTTCCTATGTAGGCTTATGTCATGGCTACACCTAGATCCACAGTCACACGATTATCCCAAAGCTTCGCAAATTAAATGTCATCAAGTGACTTGAAATCCCTTGTGAAAAAGGGAATTAAAAACTCCTGATGAATGTGGATAAAAAATACTTTTGGGGGAGTGGGTGGCTCACTCAGTTAAGCGTCCAACTCTTGGGTTAGGATCCCAGGGTCATGGGAGCGAGGCTGACGTCAGGCTCCAAGCTGAGGTGGAGCCTGCTGAAGATGCTCTCTCCTTCCCCCTGTGCACACATGGTCTCTCTGTCTCTCTCAAAAAAAATTTTTTTGCTGTTACCTCGTCCGGGCAGCCATCGGGCCTCGGCAGCCTCCCGTTACTCTTGAGGAGCTCTATCAGGTGGAACACAATCATCTGGCCCTGCTTGTCATTGCCAATCATGCGCATAAATTCCTGCAACATAAACCCATTTTCAATGAGGTTTTTTTTTTTTTGGCATATTTAATTCGAACCAGAATTCTTTCTCAACTTCTAGTAAATGTGAAAAATTCTACATATGTATGCTTTCCTATATGACTGAAACCTTTTAAAAACAAACTATTTTGAGGATCAAAATGTTCCTTTTCAAATTTCAGAAAAGACAGTTAAACATGGAACCTCTATAATGCCATTTCCTTAACTATAATATACTCAACACAAATTCCCTAAGAAGAACCCAAAAGAAGTGAACTGAAAGATGATCACTTTGGGTTTTTGATTGTTCTTTTAACACATCATATTACATTTCAGCTGAAATAAAATTTTGGTTGTAAAAGAGAACATAATAAAAAGAACACAGAATGAATATTTAAGCATAAATGCAATGGAGATAAAATGCTCATATGTTCAAAATTCCTAAAATTAAAGTCTGAACTATGAGTTAAGAAACATTTACAATGAACACATTGCTTGTTTAAGTACAGAGATTTCTTATAAGCTGGTAAGAAAAATTACCAATATAAAAAAGGGCAGAAGCACATGAGATAATGCACATAATACATACATATGCTCATTTCAAATACCCAATAAATATGTGCTCATTCACACTAATTGGAGAAATATAAATTAAAATCAAACAACCATAACTTCTATCAACTGGACAAAACGGCATAAACATAAAATGGTCAGTCCTGGCAAATGATAAAACGTGCACTCGTGAGCACTGTTACTGAGCATACAATCTGCTATCGCTTTTTTGGAAAACATTTTGAAACAATCAAAAACCTTTGAAAGAGTTAATAATCTTTTACGTATAATTACACTTTTATTCTAAGGTTTCAAAAGATAAATATTTATAAATAACAATGTTCACTATGTTCCCTGAAGTCTTACTTAAAAGACTGAAAAATGGAAAAGAACTGTCCAGAAATTATATCCTTATGATAAAATGCTACTGAGAAGTTCAAAATCATATCTGTGGTAAATGTTTTACTATGTAAGTAAATATCCATGCTATAGTACTTAATGAAAAAGCAGGATAGCAAAGTGTACAGTACAACCTTTATTTTATAAATTAAAATATTTTGATAAAATTTCACTTTCATATGTATCAAATTTTCAAAAGCCTGAAAGAAAACATACATTAACATTAATTATCTTGAGTAAATGAAATAGAGATGATTTTTTTCTTTTTCATGTTTTCCTTTATTAAAAAATATAGGGTAAACAGGGAAAACTTTTTAAACGTCTTTTTCAATAATTTCTGGAATGAATAAGCTAATTAGATTTACTAAAAATATAAATATACAACTTTTTCCCTTTTTAAAATGCAAGTTAATTTAATAAGTAAGTTTAGGGTTATTTTGTTAGATGCTGTCTTACAAATAACCAGTGAGGGTCCTTACTATTACTCTTTGGAAAAAGCTGTTTTCATGTCAAAAAAAAAAAAAAAACCAGTCAAAAGTAAAAGGAAAGCACACTCACCGCTGGTGGACTTTTACTCTTCTCGATATATGTGAAAAGCTCATACAGAACCACTCCAAAGCTCCAAACATCTGAAGCCACAGAAAACTTGCTCTCCGTCAGGGATTCTGGAGCGTACCTGTGACACACGGAAAACGTCTATGAGCGGTTCCTTGAATTACAATAGCACTGTATGGTGACGGACGGTAGCCACACTTGTGAGCACAGCATAACACATGGACTTGTTGACCGACTATGCTTACAATGAATGTAATGAACTATATGTTTCATTAAAAAAAAAAAGTTATGTGATATGCCAACTCCTGATTTTACCTGAAAATCACTGGATAAAAAAGAGCATACAGAAGAGTTAACATAAGTAGGCCTGAGGCTGCCATCCTCAAAAACGTTGGCTTGCAAGGCTGACAAGCGACCGGGGCCTGGGAACCAGACTTCAGAAGGGCTGCCACTGCCTCTGTGCCTGAACTGTTGCTGCAAACAGTACGGTCTACACTGAACACCCGCCTTCCTTCTGGCGGTCTGCAGTTGTGGTACATGCAGGCAGAGACTCCGCTGTCACAATTCCCTGCTGGGGGAATCACATGCGTCCCATATGACTCGTCTGGGACAGGACCCTTGAAAGGTGGGGGTTCCTCCAGGCATTGCCTCAGATGGCTTTTCCCTTCACTGATTTTACTTTATATCCTTTCTCTGAAACGAATCACAGCCATGGATATGACCATATGCTGCGTGCGAGGAGGAGTCCTCCTCGTGAATCATCGAGCCTGCGGGGGGTCTTGGGAAACTCTGCCACACAAAGATATCCGAGTGCCTTCCTGGAAGTGCAAAGTACCTGCAGAGTACGTTCCAGGTACTGAAATTAAACCCAAAAAATGATGCTCTTTACAAGTTAAAACTTTTAAATGAATCAAGATAAGTTTCCTAGTGGAAAAAAAAAGATGGCTTCTAAACTGGAACAAGACTAGAAGCCATTAACATAAAAGAAAGAAGGTGTTCATCAGAAGCAGGTAGGGAGGAGGGCCCGGTTGAGCTTCTGACTTCCGCTCTGGTCAAGATCTCACAGTTCCTGAGATCACGCCCTGCATCAGGCTCTCTGCTCTCGGCACAGAGCCCACTTTGGATCCTCTGTCACCTTCTCTCTGCCTCTCACCCACCCATGCTCTCTCTCTCTCAAAATAAACAAACAAAAAAAAGGGGGGGGGGACAAGGAAACAAAGTCACAGGGGAAAACAGTGTCATTGTCTACTCAAATTTATCAACACTACTCAAGGGAAAATTTGGGCTAATGGAATGTGAATATCATGGATCCATTGCTAAGTTTATCCTTACGACAGAGAATGGTGACAAAAATCTGTTTTAGGCTGATGAGATTAAATAAACGAATTACATAAACTGAATACTTCCTTCAAAATCGAGGTTAAGCTTCCTCACTTCCACAGATCCTTCTCTGACTGCTCAAGGGCTTAATAAGCATATGCTATTCAGTTTCTGTAGTATTTATTGTCCATACTATACTGTTAACCATGCTTTTTTTATATTTAGTTTTTTAAAAAATTTTACGTATTTTTAAATGTATGTTAGTTTTATCCAACAAATGGAATAAAAGCTTCTTGAAGACCTCCTATTCCCCCAACACCTGCAAAACAGCGTCTTCCTTTGGTTTTCAGGGGAGCACGGTCTACAGTTTCCTCCCTCATCTCCAAGGCTGTTCTCCCTCCCATCACTTATGTAAGGATAAATACAAATCACAAAGGGGAAAAAAATCAATTCTCTCCATTGGAAATTAGGGAAAAGACTCTTCCTCTTCTTACAGGATTTACTTTAGAAAATTCATCATTGTAAATTCTTTATCTCTTTTGAAATGTATGTAAATCTTTTAAAAAAGCTTTTGCTTAAAAGCCTCTTGACAGCTTATGATCCAAAAAATGTTCTCAAGAAACTGGGAACCATCTCTCTGGAATGTAATCATTCAGAGAAATAGCACCCGACCTCCCAGTTTTTGTGGGACAGTAAGAGTTTAACTTCTGGCAGATGCCTCCTCCCAAGTTGAAAAACTATCTCCTACCATAAGAATATGAGAAGTCTATTTGTCCTGTGGGTGATGCCAATTCGCTTACACAGACGGTCACACAGGATAAGCTATGTGTGGCAAAGGGTGCCGTCAAGTTCTCTTACTTGAGAACTAGCTATTGGCTACCTTGACAACATACATATAATGGGTTGAATCTGCTTGGCCATCATAAGGCGAGATTTCTGTCTGTCTTTGGAGGCTCTTAGCAGATCGCTTGTGACGCGCATGACTCTAAGGGCAAAGCTTATTCAGTAATAAAATTTCTTTCTTTTCTGTCTTTGTGTAGAGACTTACTGAACTGGGAGGAGATTTCGTTTCTAATTATACTTCCCAAACACTTTCCTTCTTCTCCATCTTCTAAATTTGGGTTTCCCAAGGTTCCATCATCAGACCTCTACCTTTTTTGGCAAAACTTTCCATTCGGTAATATTCATCCACCTATAAACTCATGTCTCCTAAATTTATAACCATACCTTTGAACTTTCTTTTGTGCTTCAACTTATGGAACATTTCCATATTAAATAAAGTTCTATAGGCAACGAGAACTCCATCCCCACTTCTCCAAAACCTGCTGGTTATTTTACTTTCCCTATGCAATGAATGCCATCAACAATCTAGCTTACTTCCCAGGTAGAATCTTAAGAATTTTTTTTTTTACTTGAGAGACAGAGGGAGAAAGGATTCACATGAGTGGGGGAGAGGGGGAGAGGGAGAGAGAGAGAATTTTTTTTAATGTTCATTTATTCTGAGAGAGAGCGAGCTCACAGGAGAGGTACAGAGAGAGAGGGAGAAAGAGAATCCCAAGCAGGCCCCGCACTGTTAGCACAGAGCACAGTGTGGGCTCAATCTCGCGCCGATATCAAGAGTCAGATGCTTAAGTGACTGAGCCATTCAGGCGCCCCAGGAGAGAGAGAGAGAGAGAGAGAGAGAGAGAGAGAGAGAGAGAGAGAGAGAGAGAGAGAGAGAGAATCTTAAGCAGGCTCCAGCTCAGCGCGCATCCTCCGTGAATCCAAAAGCCTGCTTCAACCAAAAAACAACGTTTGAACAGGAGCATTTTTCCTTAAGTTCTTAATACCAACACCTGGAACATGTTGTTGGCTTAAAGAACACTTTTGAACAACAGAAGCAATGTAGATAGCATAGATTCTGATAAATGGAATTATAATTGTTTAAAAGATATGATGGCTAATTCGCATGGATAAACTGTTTTCTTTCATACTTCAGATTTACTGTTCATTATTAATAAATTAGTTAAAACCTATTTTATCAACTCATATTCTGGAAGATTTATACAAAATTTAGTCAGCCTTATTGCCAACATAAAAATAAAACTGTATTCCAATGGCCTATCTAACTAGTTTTTGGCAGTATATACTTTTTTTCCCCATTAAACACACAGGAAAATTTTGATCATGATAAAAATATTATTTCTGATTTTTATACTAACTTATTTAACGTTTCTCCAAAGTCAAACATCAGTTTGAGACATAAATCTTCCCAACACACTTCCTAAAGGTATAATAAACATTTTACCATATTCCTCACTTCCTATATTCTAATCTTAGCTACACTTTATTATGTATTATTTATTGTAAACTAAGTAATGAGAAAGGATTTATCTTATTTTCAGAACAACATAAAATTAGTCATACAAGGTATGTATCATCCTAAGCTTATCTTGGCTGTCCCTGTGATTTATCTTTCCAGATATGTAGGGAGAAATATAGGGCCCACAGCTTACCTAATTTAGGAGCTTTCTTTATAACAAAAAATACAAAATTGAGTATGAAACCGAATATTTAAAATTAGAAAAGAAGGAATCTTGAAAAGAAGGTGCCCTGGTGAATACGCTTCATTATAAACATGCCTCCACACATGTGTTCTACAGTTTATTTTTTTAAATAATATTTCAGTTTTAGCATACTTACTTCTAGAGTTGAAAAATAAAGTCATATTTTTAAAAACCTTTTAGTATACTTCCCAGAAATTGAGAAAAGGAATGACTTTAATGATTTCACTTTTGAAAATCAAGTCGTTTAATTCTTTGCTTTCAATAAAATTGAAAAAAAAGAATAGATTTAATGAAGCCGCCAGCTACGAGAGAAGTTTTAATGGTACTTCATTATATACTTTTCTGCTACTTATCCCAGAAAGAGTCACACGAATGAATATTGTTATAACAAAACTCCTCCCATTCCTATCTACTTATTTACACAAGTTTTCTCAGCATTTACATCTACAAAAAGGCAAAATAAACAATGTAAGCTGAATCTGGTCCCATGATAGATATAAATAATATTCATACAGAGATTCATAAAGTAATTGGAGGGGAAAATAGCTCTATTTATCTTATTAAGAAATACCTCCAGTGGCACCCGGTTAAGCATCTGACTTTGGCTTAGTTCATGATCTCACGGTTTCTGAGTTCAAGCCCCATGTCTGGCTCTGTGCTGACAGCTTAGAGCAGAAAGCCTGCTTGTGATTCTCTGTCTCCCTCTCTCTCTGCCCCTCCCCCGTACACTCGTTCTCTCTCCCTCCCCCACCCTCTCTCACAAATAAATGTTAGAAAAAGAGAAATACCTCCAATAAAAATTTTCAAACAATTATCCAATTTGTAAGTTATTTATATTGCTTTGGAATATTGTATCCTGATAACTTCGGTGATAACCCAATCCAGAAAATAAACCCCTGAGTTTTGTGGTTATAAGAAATTTAAAAATTAATTTAAATTTACAGCAGTTTCTCCCCTCACCCACAGTTTTGCTTTCTTGGGTCTCAGTTACCAGAGGTTAACCACGGTCCAGATGTAAATGAGCCTATCGCTACGGGACAATGCTCACGTCATCCGCCTCACTTCACCTCATCATGGAGGCACTTTACGTCTCACAAAGAAAGGTGAGTTCAATACAGAAAGATACTTTGAGAGAAAATGAGAGGACCACATTCACATAACTTTATATTGTTATTATTGTTCTATAGTATTAATTATTTCTATTAATCTCTTACTGTGACTAATTTATACATTAAACTTTACCATAGGTATGTACATATATACCTGGAATATATCCCTTGCGTGTTAATTTTTTTGGGATATCAAAATATATCCAAGTATACTATAAAACATTATGCAAAGTTCTGGCTGAGAAGGAAGTGAAAATATAATTTTAAAGAGAAAAACAGGAATGATGTAAAAGTGTCTATCAAAAATAAAGTTATTTCTGGGGTGCCTGGGTGGCTCAGTCAGTTAAGCGTCTGGCTTTGGCTCAGGTCATGATCTCACGGTTCATGGGTTCGAGCCCTGCATCGGGCTCTGTGCCGACAGCTAGCTCAGAGCCTGGAGCCTGTTTTGGATTCTGTGTCTCCCTTTCTCTGACCCTTCCCTGCTCGCGCTGTCTCTCTCTCTCAAAAATAAATAAAAAACATTTAAAACCTTTTAATAAATAAATAAAGTTATTTCTATACATTTTTAAGTGGGTGATAATGGGTATCAAATTGCTATAGTATTCAGATTTCATTGGATATCTAAAAGATAGATGTTTTATTTAAATGTCAATATTAAAAATACTTTAGAAAACACATACAACTATTTAAATTTACCAAAAAATACAGCTATCATTTTAAAAATGTGCAAGACAGGACACAGTTTTTCAGAATTCTTTCTGTGGGCATGCGGACATGAAGAGTCTGAAACGCAATGGCCGAGATTCCTGCAAAAGTTGACTGACTGCCTTTCTCGGCTCTTCGTGTCTCCCTTGTACAATGCACCCTCCATACCAGCACTTCTCCAACCTGTTGGCTGCAGGTCCCTGACAGACTCTTACAAATTATTTTTCTAAGTATGTATGTATTTTTGTGTGTAGTCCTCAAATTTTTGTATGTAGTCCCCATAAAACTTTTATTTTATGTGGATTATAATTATCAAATGTTCACCATGTTAGATACTGAAACTAAGAAAATGTAACAGTATTAATTCATTAAAAATAACAATAAACCTAGTACATGTCAACACAAATAACATTTTATGAAAAATAACTATTTTCCAAAACAAGAAAGATCTTTGTGAGAAGAGTAGCAGTGTTTACATTTTTGTGCGCTTCTTTAATGTTAACAGAAGACCTCTTCTAGCCTGTAGAAAATCCTACTACGTACTTATGAAACAAGGAGAGTGAAAAGGCAAATAACCTCTTAGTATTATTATCAAAACACCTTTGACCTCATGGACCCCCTAAGAGGAGAACCTGGTGTCCCCATGCTTTGAGAATTTGTTCTCCACCAAAAGTAGATCTCTTCCTAAAATATGAATCTCAACGTGATATTCTCTTGGATGAAGCCTGTAATTTCCCACCTACATAGGGTCTACTGAATGAGGTGGGAACTCATCAACACGGCGCGCCAGGCTCAAGGCCTTTCCAGTCGCCATGTCTCCCTGTCTGCTCTGTGACTGTCCCTGTTCCTCCAGTTCTGACCTTCCTCTTCAGGGAACACCTTGCTCTTCCCTACCCAGTAAACTATTAATCAATAACTGAAATACCACTTCTTAGTTTAGGTTT
>PISW01010397.1:0-25853 GCA_004023785.1 Mungos mungo
ATTTAGAAATAGAGTCTTCACAGATATAATTAGCCAAGTAAAAATGACATGGGCCCTAGATCCAATGACTGGTGTACCTAAACAAAAGCCATGTAAAGACGTACAGGGAAGAAAGGCATGTGAAGATGGAGGCAGAGACTGTGACATTAGCTACAGGTGAATGAATGGCAAGACTGCTGGCAACCACCAGAAACTAAAAGAGAAGCATGGAAAAGACTCTCCCTCAGAGGCTCCAGAAGGAACCAACCTTGCCAATACCTTGACTTTAAACTTCTGGCCTCCTAAACTGCGAGAGAAAATTTTTTCTGTTGTCTTAAGTCATCCATTTTGTGATAGTTTGTTATGGCAGTGCTAGGAAGCTAGTTATACACCTATTTAACAATGGTAAGCTATAAGGAAGAGATTCTAAATTTTTCTATATTGTTTGACTATTTACAATGAGAATTTATTACTGCATGGTTAATTTTTTGCCAATAAAAAATAAAATAATAAAGAAGTTATCCAGATATTATCTTGGAAGCTTTGGCTCTGCCACTTATCAAGTATGAAATCTTGAGCAAGTCATTAAACATATGAATGTCTCAATTGCTTCATCTGTAAAATAAGAATAGTAACATCTACCTTGCTTACCTTCCAGGTTGTATTAGACTCTGCTTGGACCCTTCTTCTTTCACTGTCCACATCCACTCTTCCCAAAAAATGGCTCTAGTGACTATGAACACCTTTCCCTTCATACTACTATCTCTGTCTCTAATTCATGTTGCCAGCCCCCAGGAGATTTATTTTATCAAAATACCACTAAATGTTCCTTTCCTTTATGAACCCCTTCAACAGTTCCTCATTATCTATTAAATTAGATCCGGTAGTTCTTAGTAGTTCAAGACCTTCTACATTTTGAGCCCCACCGACCATCCATCCTTATCAATCACCACTGCTTCCTTCGTAGAAGAAAGCCACGTTTGTGGATAGTCTTTGAACCTTGAGCCTTGCCTTTTTTAGCCATGCCATTGTGTATGTTTATCCCTGTAAATGGCCTGTCCTCCATCCTAACCTTTCTAACCTTATGGCTTATCACATGGCCCAAAATAGAAGTATTTCACTTTACTTTAAACTCCTGTAGCACAAACCCCCAGTATCTTATGCATTTTAATCACCCCTTCATTAACTGAAAACTCCTTTGGAGAAAAAGAACTTTCTTTATTATGGTGCCTAACACACTACCTTATTGAGAGTAGGTGAGCAATACATATTTGTAGAACAAATGAATAACAATTACAAAACGCTTGACTTTTATTAAACTAATATGGGTTCTAAAATTGTTTTAAATTATAAAGAAAAATAATATTCTGCTTGTATATACCAGTACAGTCACACTAGCTGCTAAATACTGAAATACCTCCCTGTCACTGCACCTTGCCACCTGAATCCCTCCCACTACATTGTTGGCTTGGTTTCTCCTTCTCTGGGAGCACTTCAACCCTTGTACTCTCCTAACTAAAGGATTAATGCCTTCCATAGCAGGGAACACTCAGGTCCGGCTCTAACCATTGGCCAGTGGAAGTATCTATTCTTACTGATCAAGACTTACGCAGAATTACTGCTAAATATTTTGATAATCAACTCTGATTATAAATAAAGTTTAACAATACAATTTGAAAATTATCCTTCACACTGCAAAATCTCTTGAGAGAGTCAGCAGATCCAGGGATAGAAAAGGAAAATGAAACTTTGTCAGTCTCTGAGAGCTTTGGGTACATCCACTAGGATTCAATCTTCATGTAAACCAGAAGATACGCAGTTTCCCGCCTAGAAAGAAAAAAAAAAACATAACAAAAATGGAACATTCAGAGTTAATTGATACATTTTTAACTCGTGATAAGCCAAGCATCAGAAAAGTTTCTGATTGTTGAATCAAGTCTTCATTTATCCATCACCTCAGAGGGGAACAAAATGGGTCACCTGAGAAAATAGCCACTAAGCTTCTATTAGTTAACATCTGTATCAGGGGTTGAGAAACCACCTTCCCACAAGCCAAATCTAACCCTGTTTTTGCAAATGAACGTAACTGGAACACAGTCACACTCATTCATTAATGTGTTATCTGCGGCTGCTTTTGTGCTACAAGGGTAGAGTTGAGTGGTTACAATAGAGACTGTATGGCCCACAAAGCCTAAAATATTTACTTTCTGGCCCTTTACAGAGAAAGTTTGCCAAACTCTAATATAAATAACTGGAGAATCACTGACAACTAGAAAGTGACAAAAAGTGGGCATCTAAGGGGGATGGATGCTCACAAGAAAAGCTGAAAAGAAGAAGATTATAAGAGAATTTAAAACACAAATTTCACCTAATTCATTATTTTTCAAATGATCAGTCCTACTTGCCTGAAATAATTTCAAATATCACCTTTGGTGTACAATGTCACCACAACCCAGAAACTCAACTGAAAAAAACTTATAAAGTCTCTGCTTTAACTTCATCCAGCTTTTTTTCCCTCTAGCATCCCTTCTGTAGTTGTCGATTTTTAAAATATATATATTTATCACTATTTACTAAATGCAAGCCACTGTACCAGACAAAGAAAAAAAGAATGATCCTTGCTCCCCCCAAAAAATCCATGGTCTAATGTAAAAGAAAGTTATATATGCAAACAATTACAAACCAGGGAGGTCTTTGCTATAAATGAGGTAGGCTTAAAGTGCAGATCAAGCCTACAAGAAGTCCCTACAAATATGCTGGGGTCAATCAGTGAAGGCTTTATAGAGTAGGAAAAGCCATGAGCAGAGACATTAAAACATGCTGGGAGTTTGCCTCAATAATAAATTAGGAGAGGAAAAACAGATTAAGAACTGTGTGTGCAAAACCATGGAAGATATAATGTTTGGGGAACTACTTATAGTTTATTTAGTATTGTTGGAATCTAACTTGTGAAAAAAGCATGGTATGGTAAGATGGGTATTGAGAGATGAGGCTGAACAGTTAGTCACTGGGGAGCTATCCAAATATAAGTGGCAGCTGAATTCATGAGTTTCATACAGCAGTAAGAAACCTGTGAAACTAACCGGGTTTCCATCACTCAAACATTTCTCTTACCAGCGATAGTGATGATTTCCATAAGTACATTGGATGTCTTCCCAGGACACCTGGAAGTACATAAACAGATAAAGTATCCAGCTTACATATGTTAAGCATCCAGAGTACAGGGTGCTATAATTTACCCTCCATCACTCGTCCAGACAAACCCCTCCCCAGTACCTCCCAAGACCCGAATCATCCAGGGATAGGATGCCATGTCTATGAAGCCTCTTTTAGTACCCTGGTCCTTCTGTTTTTGCCTATGCTTTGTTCTAACTTATATATATCTAACTCTTTGGCTTTCCATAAGTTTCCTACAGAGTATGAGGCTGCAGGGCACGGAGCCTAGAACACCAAAAACCTATATATGAGCTAAGTGGACTCTTAGAGGCTATACACCAAATGGGGACTTCATGCAGGAAAGGACTTTAAGCAGGATCAGACCTATAAATACAGAGGACAAACATATGATTGGCAGAGGGTAAGGGGTGGGAGATGGGCAAAACGTGTGAAGAGAAGTGGAAGATATGGGCTTCCACTTATGTAATGAATAAGTCACAGGAATAAAAAGCACAGCATAAGGAATATAGTCAATGATACTGCGATAGTGTTGTATGGTGACAGATGGTAGGTAGCTACACTTGTGATGAGTATAGTGTAATGTATAAACTTGTTGAATCACCATGTTATATACTTGAAACTAATATAACATTGTATCAACTATACTTTGAATAAAAAAATTTTTGTAAAGAAAATGACTTGTTTTAGGGCTACACACACAGAGAGAACAGGCCCACAATGTGTCCTGACCTTAACGACCCATCTAGTCCTGGGCTCATAATTTATTAGAAGTGGTTAATCCAGGACAAGAGGAAATTTTGGACAATGTTCCTCACCCAACAAACATTGGAGTCATTGAAGCAGAACCATTTTCCATCCACAGAATTCTGGATATAGGCACAGTAATGACCAAAGTCAGCTCCCCCGACATGGGCAACCACAGCAAAGAGCTCGTACTGTCTTCCAAGCTGGAAGGATATAAGGCACAAAATTATTCACCCATCATCCCTCCTTTTCTATCCATAGAATAAAGAAACGCTATTTCATCATATATTTTACTATCTACTCTGTGCGAGGCACTGGTACTTCAAGGGGACTAGAAAATAGTCCTTGAACTCAAGAATCTCATGATTAGTCAAGCCAGAATTATAATGCTATAGGTTTTTTATCTTAAAAAAAATTTTTTTTACATTTATTTATTTTTGAGAGACAGAGCGTGAACAGGGGAGAGGCAGAGAAAGAGGCACAGAATCTGAAGCAGGCTCCAGGCTCTGAGCTATCAGCACAGAGCCCAACACGGGGCTTGAACCCACGAACCATGAGATCATGACCTGAGCCAAAGTCGGACACTCAACCGACTGAGCCACCCAGGTACCCCAATATGATGCTATGTTTTATACTAGGTATATTTATAGGTAAATTGGAAAAGATCCAACTTCTGCCCCAAAAGAGAAGAAGGAACAATCATCTGAGAAAAGCTTCCCAAAGAAGACATGCTTGAGTTGATCTTGAACAATTAACAAGATTAGCAGACAAGTTATGGGAAGGGAGTATCTCAATGGATCCAGAAATTGCAAAGGCTTCACAGCATAACAGAACAGAGCATGCTGAGGAAATGGAAGTCAAAGAGGTTTCTGGGAAGTCGCAAGAGCTGAGGCTGCAAAAGTCAAGTCAAGAACTAGAAATTTAATTTTTTTCAAGTTTTTATTTAAATTCCAGTTAGTTAACATAAAGTATAATATTAATTTCAGGTATAAAATCAGTAATTTTTAGAATAAGAATTAGAATGATTGAGACCCATTGGAAGGCTTTAAGCAGACAAGGAGCATCATCAGATTTGTGTTTGAGAAAAATACTGAAATAATGTGGTTTGAAAAATGGAATGAGAATTCAAGGGAGGCGAAGCCAAAGAGCTCAGTTTGGGCACCAAAACAGTGCAAGAAAAAAATGGTTATAGTCTAGACAGTGATTATCAGTAGAAGTCACCAAAATGATAATAATCATTCTTAACATAATAATTATTAGCTAACTTTTGGCATTTATTATGCATTTAGCTAAGTCTTTATATGGGTTATTTCATTTAATATTCATAACAATCATGTTAAGCTGGGTGGCAATATAACTCCTATTTCACAAAGGTGGAAAGCTCAGGGAGGTAAAGTAATTTACCCAAACGTCACAGTTTATAACTAGAAGAGGCAGAATTCCAACCTAGACCTATCTGGCTTCAAAGCCTAAACTCTTAATCCCTATGCTATACTAAGAAAGTGAGACTAAGGGGCTGAGGGGCAGATTTCTGCAAAATTAGGCATAAATAACCAAAGATACTTTGTAAAGAACTGGTTGTTGGGGAGGTGGCAAGTAGGAGGTATCTCTGGCTTGGAAATTAAGAAAATACTGGTATTATAAAGTTAAATATGGAAGAGAGCTGTTTGGGATCAAAGATAATGAATTTGGGGACTATGTGACAACATTCAGTAGGAGGTGAATACACTCACTGGTTTGGAGCTCAAGGGTAAGATCTGGACAGGAGACACAAATTTGGAAATCTTAAGTTTGAGGTGATTACTAAAATCATGAGAATTAACGAGATGAAATTTGAAAAATGCCTTTCCCCCTCTCTTCTGAGATCCCTATAATACCAACGTTATTACGCTTTATGGAATTGCTGAGTTCCCTAAGTCTACATTTGTGACCCAAAACTTTTCTTTTATTCTTTAGAACGACAAAATGAAACACTTTAAATGAAGTGGCATGGTATCTGGGACTTGCTTCAAAATAATCCAGTAGGGGTTGGAGAAAGAAGAGGATGAGGATGTCGGTGAAGCAAGATTGGCCATGAGTTTTGATAACTTTTAAGCTGCTTGAAAGGCATGGGGATTCATTGTTTAACTCCCCATTACTTTGTAAAATATTCAAGATTTTCCATAACAATGTCTTTTCAAGCAGAATACAATTTTAAGATATTTCATTAAGATGTACTTCACAGTGCACAAATAGAAATAAGGAAAACTCAAAGGACAGAAAATGATAATCTTATGAAATGTGTATGCACTAAATAGGCAAAGAAATCATGTTATGTAGGAGCTATTATATTATCAAGCCTCAATTTTTAAAATACCAGGGTTCTAGAACATGAATAGTGAACAAAATAGTCCATAAAACGATATATAAAGGATATATTTTTATATTTCTTTTATGGATTATATATATGTGTATATATACACACATATATGTGCATGTAGCATTTCAAACCCAAGAAAAGATATTTATGTCATATCTTTTTCTCAGAATTTCCCAATAAGTTATCAGCTCAGGACAACTGAATTCAACTTTACTTTGATTAAATTTGGCCCAAATGAACTGGCTCTCTTGTTACTATTCTCAAATTAGGCATAAACTGTTTCAAGAAGAAAGTTAAGTTGATACTATATTTATAATCCAATATGTTGTGCTTACCTATTTATATGTATTATATACCATATTTAAGTAGGAGGAGAGTAATGGGTTCCTTCCTTCTCTCAGTGCTGTGAGGTACCTGAACAAAGCCCAATATATAGAAATACAGTCTTTGGATAGATGCTTAAAAAATTTTTTTAAGTTTATTTGTTTTGAGAAATAGAGAGGGCACAAGTAGGGGAGGATTAGAAAGAAGTAGAAACAGAATCCCATGCAGGCTCTGGAATGTCAGTGCAGAGCCCAACACGGGGCTCAAACTCACAAACCATGAGATCATGACCTGAGCCAAGATCAAGAGTCAGAGGCTTAACTAACTGCGCCACTCAGGCGCCCCTAAAGTCTTTGGATTCTTAAAAGAAAAGCAAATGCTGTTGATAGCAGTGTGGTAGTAACAACCTATCATTGTTATTCAGGAACACTCATCATTAAAATACTATTTTAAAAAGTAAGAGTATTTCTTGAATGCATGAATATGTTTCTGTGAATCACCAATAGCTGCCGATATGTTTCCCTGCCTTTGTGTACCTCAAACATGGCCAGCAGAGGCCACGATTTCTGAGATGATACAATGACACAGATGAGATATCCAAAAGTGTCATCTGTTGAGTAGGTGACTTCAAGTACCTTAGGGAAAAAGAGGTAAAATCAAGCAGACAGGGGTCTGAAGAGAGGGAGAATGGAAGGGAAGTTAGGAGCGTCTCACCTGTTCCTCACTGTTGCTGAGGTCTTCATCAATCAGAAGGACCTGACTTAAATCCAAACTCTGGGGGAAACAGAGTGAGTGGCAGAGTTTTTCCGTCTGTGAATTCCTGATGGAGAACCGCAAGAGGTGGATTGTCAAGGTCTGGGGCAAATGGGTCAGCTTCAGTTCCTGAAAAACCAAAAATACTGTGAAGATGAAGTCCTAAAGCACTTGAAATGGGTAGATTCAGAGAAATACCAGAGCTGATGGGTTATTCTTCCCAAAAAGAAAGATCAGAACTCTATAATACAAAGATAAGAGCCCTCATTTGCCAAATCTGTTGAGCTCTCCCACAGAAGCCATGATCAGCCCTAGGGTTCTCCCAAGAACCAGAGCCTGTGAGAACTACGGAGTCTACTCTAGGGAGCTAATCTAGACCCCTGTAGTCTGACTCTGCATGCTTCTCTTGGACCTTCTCCTCTTACCTTTCAAAAGACTCTGCTTCTCTGATCATCAGAAGCCCCGGATCCCAGATACTAGCCTGATATGGATTCCCTCCCTCAACCATCACAAGGTAGCCTCAAGGCCTCTATCAGGAAATCCATCAAGGACAACCCCAGAGTAGGGAAGCTGGTTTTAGGGAGCGAATACCTGCTTGCCACAAGTCTTCTTCCCACAGTTCTCACAGAAGCATTTGCTTTGGCCTGATAACTCCCTGGGTTGGAAGAAACAGCGAAGAGCGTCCTCCTGTCCCAGGAGAACAAAGAAAAATCAGTGTTGGTATTTTCCATATACAGTATAACCCCTCACCCTACAGATGAGGATTTAAGCTTTCCTTCTGGTTCTCTCCTTGTTCCCTTTACCATCTGAGCCAGTGTGATACATGTGGCAGGATCTCCAAAAGGAAAGACTGGACTGGAAAGAAATACAGGAGGGAGCACTAGTTAAGGTAGCAGCCTGAAAAAAGGAAGTAAAAGGTAGAAATGTTCTGTTCACCAAATCAAAGGAGAACTTAGAACCGTGCAAAGGAAATAAAAATTATTTTAAAAGCCAAAGGTGGGATGACAGGGCCAACATGGCAAAGAAGTAGGGGGATCTGTACTTCCCATGTCTCTTAAACAAAGAAAGGCTGAAGCCAAAGGACATTGAACCCCAAGAGTCTGGGAGAAAAAGGAACAGAGTCTACCAGAAAGAAAACAGGAAAAATGGCTCCATAGGTGCATGACTGAGAAGTGGAGGAGATAAAACAGGCCATGGAGGCACAGAGGGGAGGGATCCCTGTTTGTGGAGAGATAAGGGGAAGAGAAAGAGCGGCTGCAGAAGTGTAGGACTGCATCTGGACAGGAGAAAAACCTTTGACCAGGAAGGAGAGGGATCCCATCATCCCATCACTAACTGCAGAGCTTTCTTCGGACTGGGGATGGCTGCCCTGTTTGCACACCAGGGGAAGAGGGGAGTCACCTCCGGGTTTGGTGGTAGGCCAGGGGCACAGGCTGCAGAAGGAGAATCCAGTCCCTTCCCCTGAAGTGCCGCAGCACAGCTGCAGGATTACATTTCAGGTGGCATCATTAACACCCACGGAGTGGGAGTTTAAAATCCAGCTAAGCATGGGACACAAGAGATGGTGGAATGCGACAACTGCCTCGTCTGTGCCCGCCACCCAGTGAGGATGGATCCAAAGGAGTGATTTGGCACACCTGGTGTGTGAAGAAGGTACTGCAGGCGTCGCCATTTCTCTCCCCACAACTACCAAGGCGAGCCTCAGGTATTGGTCCTCGGGGCCCACAGTGGAGGTAGGACCCACCTACGCCAAACCACACCTCCCCCTCTGCCCCCCATGCTGAGAGCTGCTTATCTACTGTAGCAGGTTAGAGGCTGTGAAACCAGACTGCCCTCTCTGGATCACCACTGCGGCACTGCCAGGATTAATTCTAGGTCAATTCTTGTTATTTAGATATATTCCCCCTTTTCTACTTATTTCCTCCATCCTCTAGGCTGGTTACTCTGGTTAGTGGTTTGCTTAAACAGACATATTTAGTCCATTCTCTTGATGCATGGACTACACCTCCCTCTTTACTTTCCATTCTTTCTCACTGGAATAATCAGGCCATGTAGTTTCTCTGGGTAACTTTATATTCACCTCCTTCCTTATTCTCCTTTGTCTCTCTCTGCCTGGTCAATGTTCGTTTTCTCTTATTCCCCACTCCTGTCATTTCTCTCTTTGTATGTGTTCTTCAATCAGCACCACCTCCACCCTGTTCTTTACTTGTAGCTGGTGTTTCTGGTCCTTTTGCTTTTAGATTGGGGTTTTTTTTGTTGCTGTTTGTTTGTTTTATTTGTGCATTTACATGTTTTTGTTTCCTGTTTCCTTGTCTATCTGTTTTCCTTTCCAGGGCTACTTCAAGGAACAAACCAAAGCACACCTGGTGGAGGGTCCAAAACATCAGTCTGAGTAGGGAGATAAAATAACCAAAGTCACAACAACAGAGAACAGGTAACACTCTCCAATGGCCAGGCCTTGGACAGCATATGAACCCCCTCTAATATAGCAGTACTCACAGGTGCAGAGTGCAAAACAAGCTTTTAAAACTTACAAAGGACAGAAAACTAGCTAAAATGAGGAAATGAAAGAAATCTCCTCAAAAGAAATTCCAGGAAGAAGTGACAGCTAAAGTATCGATAAAACAGATATAAGCAACATAAACTGAACAAGAATTTAGAATAATAGTCATTAAATTCATTTCTTGGCTTGAAGAAAGCATAGAAGACTGCAGAGACTCCAGTTCTGCAGAGATCAAGGATCTTAAAATAGTCATGATGAATTAAAAAATGCTATAAATGAGGTGCAAAATAAAATGGAGGAGGCCACAGTGTGGATTGAAGAAACAGAAGGGATAATAGGTGAATTAGAAGATTAAATTAGAAAGGAGAATTAGAGAGATAAGTGATGCAATCAAATAGAACAATATCTTTATCATAGGAATTCCATAAGAAGAAGAGAGAGAAAGGGCTTGAAAGGGTACTTGAACACATCATAGCTGAGAACTTCCCCAACCTGGGGAAGGAAATAGACATTGGCACAGGGAACTCCCCTCAGACATAACTTGAATTGATCTGCATGACATATCATAGTGAAACTGGAAAAATAAAGGATAAAGAGAGAATTCTGAAAGCAGCTGAGGATAAACAGGCCTTAACATAAAAAGGTAGACACATAAAGGGCAGTAGCAGACCTATCTACTGAAACGTGGCAGACCAGAAAGGAATGGCAGAAAATCTTCAATGTGATGAACAGTAAAAATATGCAGCCAAGAATCCTTTATCCAGCAAGACTTCATTCAGAATAGAAGGAGAGATAAAGGTTTTTAAGAAACACACAACAGACACACACACACACACACACACACACACACACACAAATTGAAGGAATTCATTACCACTAAACCAGCCCTACAAGAGATCCTAAGGGAAACTCTGTGAGGGAAATGTTGCCAGAAACACCAAGTACTAGAGACATCACTACAAGCATGAATTCTACAGATAACAATGATTCTAAACCTATATTTTTCAATAATAACACTGAATGTAAATGGTCTAAATGCTGCAATCGAAAGACATAGGGTATCAGAGTGGGTAAAAAAACAAGACCAGTCTATTTTCTGTCTGCTCATTTTAGATCTGAGAATACCTTCAGATTGAAAGGGAGGGAATGAAGAACTATCAATCATGCTACTGGAAGTCAAAAGAAAGCTGGAGTAGCCATACTTATATCTGACAAACTGGACTTTAAAGTAAAGGCTGTAACAAAAGATGAAGATGGGCATTATATAATAATTACAGGGTCTCTCCATCAGGAAGAGCTGACAATTATAAATGTCTATGCACCAAATTCGGGAGCACCCAAATATATAAAATCATTAATCACAAACATAATCAATCTTATTGATAAGAATGTGCTAATTACAGGGGACTTTAATACTCCACTTACATCAATGGACAGATAACTAGACAGAAAATCACTAAAGAAACAATGCCCCTGAATAACACATTGGACCTGATGGACTTGACAGACATATTTAGAACTCTACACCCCAAAGCTATGGAATATACTTTCTTCTGAGTGCACATGGTACATTCTCCAAGATATATCACATACTGAGTCACAGAGCAGCCCCAAATAAATATAAAAGAATTGAGACACTACCATGCACACTTTCAGATCACAATGCTATGAAACTTGAAATCAACCACAGAAAAAATTCTGGAAAACCTCCAAAAGCACTGAGGTTAAAGAACATCCTACTAAAGAACAAATGTTTCAACCAGCCAATTAGAGAAGAAATTTAAAAATATATGGAAATAAATGGAAATTAAAATACAATTTCCAATTCCTTTGGGATGCAGCAAAGGCATCCTAAAAGGAAAATACATTGCAATCCAGGCCTAGGCCAAGAAATAAGAAAAATCCCAAATACAAAATCTAACTTCTTACCTAAAGGAACTAGAATTAGAACAGCAAAGAAACCCCAAACCCAGCAGAAGAAGAGAAATAATAAAGATCAGGGCAGAAATAAACAATATAGAATCCAAAACAAAACAGTAGAACAGATCAATGAAACCAAGAGTTGGTTTTTTTTGAAAGAATAAACAAAATTGATAAACCTCTAGCCAGCCTTTTCAAAAAGAAAAGAGAGAACACCCAAATAGACAAAATAATGGATTAAAATGGATTTCTTACAACCAATCCCTCAGAAATACAAGCAATTATCAAGGAATATGATATGCCAACAAACTGGACAACCTAGAAGAAATGGACAAATTCCTAAACACCCAAACATGACCAAAACTCAAAAAGGAAAAAATAGAAAATTTGAGCAGACCCATAACTAGTGAAGAAATTGAATCAGTTATCAAAAATCTCCCAACAAATGAATCCTGGCCAGATAGCTTCCCAAGGGAATTCTACCAGACATTTAAAACAAATTTAATACCTATCCTTCTCAAGCTGTTCCAAAAAATAGAAATGGAAAGAAATCTTCTGGACTCACCAGACAGACACCCAGCAAAAAAAAAAAAAAAAAAAAAGAACTACAGGCCAATATCCCTGATGAATACTGATGCAAAAATTCTCAACAAGATACTAGCAAGTCGAATTCAACAGCATATAAAAAGGATTATTCGCCATGATCAAATGGGATTCATTCCTGGATTTCAGGGCTGGTTCAATATTCGTAAATCAATCAATGTGATACATAACATTAAGAAAAGAAAAGAACCATATGATCCCGTCAATGGATGCAAAAAAAGCATTTGACAAAATACAGCATACTTTCTTAATAAAAACCCTTGAGAAAGTCAGATTAGAAGGAACATACTTAAACATCATAAAAGCCATTTATGAAAAGCCCACAGCTAACATCTTTCTCAATGGGGAAACACCGAGAGCTTTCCCCTGAGATCAGGTACACAACAGGGATGTCCACTCTCACCACTGTTGTTTAACATAGTGCTGGAAGTCCTAGCATCAGCAAACAGACAACAAAATGAAATAAAAAGCATGAAAATTGGCAAAGATGAAGTCAAACTTTCACTTTCACAGATGACATGATACACTACATGGAAAACCCTACAGATTCCACCAAAAGTTTGCTAGAACTGATCCATAAATTCAGCAAAGTCGGAGGGTATAAGATCAACATACAGAAATCGGTTGCTTTTTATATGTCAATAATGAAGCAATAGAAAGAGAAATCAAGAAACCGATCCCATTCACAACTGCACAAAAAACCATAAAATATCTAGGAATAAACCTAACCAAAAACATAAAAGATGTGTATGCTGAAAACTATAGAAAACATGCTCATGGACTGAAAGAATAAATATTGTTAAAATGTCAATATTACCCAAAGCAAACCACACATTCAATGCAATCCCAATCATAATTGCACCAGCATTCTTCTCAAAGCTAGAACAAACAATCCTAAAATTGGTAAGGAACACAACGAATAGCCACCATAATATTGAAGAAGAAAACCAAAATGGAAAGCATCACAATCCCAGACTTAAGCCTCTACTACAAAGCTGTCATCATCAAGACAGTATGGTATTGGCACAAAAACAGACACATGGACCAATGGAATAGAATAGAGAACCCAGAATTCTACCCACCCACAAATGTATGGCCAAATAATTTTTGACAAATCAGGAAAGGGTATCCAATGGAAAAAAGACAGCCTTTTAACAGATAGTGCTGGGAGAACTGGACAGCAACATGCAGAAGAATGAAACTGAACCACTTTCTTACACCATACATAAAAATAAACTCAAAATGGATGAAAGACTTAATGTGAGATAGGAAACTATCAAAACCCTAGAGGCCAAAGAGGGCAACAACCTGTTTGATATCAGCTGCAGCAATTTCTTACTCAATACATCTCCAAAGGCAAGGCAATTAAAAATATACATGAGCTATTCGGACCTCATAAGATAAAAAGCTTCTGCACTGCATAAAAAACAATCAACAAAATTAATAGGCACTGGGGAAGGAGCCAAGATGGTGGAGAGGAAGGGAGCTCTGTAAACTTCATCCGCCCCATCTATCAAACTGAAAAGGCCATTACTCTCATCTGCAAGAGTGGGAGGAGAAAATACAGACTCCAGAAAGAAGACAACCTCAAAGATGCCTGAGTGAGTGAGTGCGAACCAGGGAGATTAGAAGACGGGCCAGCCTGAGAAGGGCAGGGGAGGTGGGAGCCCCAGCCCAACACAGGGAAAGTGCGCAGAGCCCCTGAGAGACAAAGGGAAGAGAAAGAGAAACTGAACATGCTGATAGCACTGTCTCTAGAGAAGAGATAAAGAATGTTTAACCCCGCACAGAGAGAAAAACTCTCACTCCATATATAACCACTGGGCAGCCCAAATCCCAAACCCGGGTGGCACAAGGGATAAAACAGCCTCCACCCGGGTGCCATCCTGGCAGGGAGTTGGCGGTGGAGGCCACGGTGCCCTGGGGGTGCGCACTTCAGCCTTGGCTGTGGGAGCATGCACCTCATTTCCAGCAGCGGCACGAATACCGCTCCTCAGGCACTGGCAGCACGAATCCTGGCCCTTGCCAAGAGAAACTGCTCCCTCCCTCTATATGATCCTGGCTGGGAGTTGGTGGCAGCGGAGGCGGTGGCTCACACATGGGCTGTGGCTACAGGAGCATGCATTTCATGCATTTCGCTTCCTGCAGCACACCGCTCCTCAGGCAGCAGCAGCGCGAATCCAGGCTGGTGCCAAAAGAAACTGCTCCCTACCCCTACGCAATCGCGATCCCTGCTGGTGGCTGGGAGTTGGCGGCTGCGTCTGTGGGGGCACACTCTGTGCCTCCTGCAGCGCACCTCGCCTCCAGTAGCAATAGCACAAATCCCTGCCTGTACCAAGAGAAACTGCGCCCTCCCCCTACTAGATCCAGGCTAAGAAGTCAACCGCCAAAGCAAGTACATCTCATCTGTGGTAGCATAAAAGTGCATGGACTAGGACTTTTGAAACAAGGCAGGCCTGGAAAATACAGCTTGGCTCAGCTGCGGCACAAGGAGATCAGACTCATTAGAGTGGCCTGCAGCGTTTCTTTCCAGTGGAACTTGGGGCGCCGCCATTCATCCTCCACAACCACCATGGCGGGGTCTCCGAGAACAGCCCCAGAGACCCACATACACCAAACCATGCCTATCTGCTAAGGGGTGCTGCTGCTTTTTTTTGGTACTTATTTTTTAATATTATCACCTTTTTTACTTTCATAATTTTTTTAAATTTCCTATTTTCCTTTCCTTTCTCCCTCTTTTTTTTCCTCTTGCCATCCAGATATATTCTCCCTTATCTCATCCATATCTCTCCCTTCAACTAACTATACACTTTTAGACTGTCCATTGTCCTTTGTTGTCTCTGCCACCCTTTATTTTTTCTTCTCTTCTTTTCTTCTCTTTCCTCTCCCTTTTCTTTTCTTCCTTTCCACCTTTTAATTTGTTTGTTTGTTTGATTTCTCTGTGCATTTGCATGCTTCTGTTCTCTGTGTGTTTGTCTGTTTGTTTTCCTTCTCAGGGCTACCCCAAGAAACAAGCCAAACTACTCATGACGGTGAGTCCCAAATATCACTGAGTAGGGAAATAAAATAATCAAAGGCACAACAAGAGAAATTGAGAGACACCACTAAAAGAATATTTCCTGAAACAACAGCACAGTCAATAAGCCTCCTTTCATAGAGAAATACTAACAGGTGCACAGTGTGCAACGAGCTTTCTAAAGCTGACAAGAGACAGAAAACTAGCAAAAATGATAAAACGAAGGAACTCTCCACTGAAGAATCTCCAGGAAGAAGTCACAGCCACAGAACTGCTCAAAACAGATCTGAACAACATAACTGAACAAGAATTTTAAAAACATGTCATAAAATTAATCGCTGGGGTTGAAAAAAGCATCAGAGAAGCAACTGAGACAATGACTAGGGACTTTGAAAATAGGTGTGATGAGTTTAAAAAGGCTATAAATGAGGTGAATAATAAAATGGAGTTAGCCACCTCAAGGACTGAAGAGGCAGATAGAAGAATAGGTGAATTAGAAGACACAGTTATAGTAAAAGAGGAAGCCAGGAAAAAAAGGGAGAAATTGATTCAGGAGTAGGAAAGGAGAATTCAAGACCTCAGTGATAAAAACAAACAGAAAAACATCCATATCATAGGAATTTCTGAAGAGGAAGAAAGAGAAAAAGGTCCTGAAGGGATACTGGACCAAATTATAGCTGAGAATTTCCCAAATCTGGGAAAAGAAATAGACATTCAAATTCAAGAGGCACGAAAAACCCCTTTAAGATGTAATTTGAATCGACCTTCAGCACGACATATCATAGTGAAACTGGTAAAATATAAAGATAAAGAGAGAATTCTGAAAGCAGCTAGGGATAAAAGGGCCCTAACATACAAAGGGAAACCTATCAGAGTGGTTACAGACCTATCTAATGAAACTTGGCAGGCCAGGAAGGAATGGCAGGAAATCTTCAATGTGACAAACAGAAAAAACATGCATCCAAGAATCCTTTATCCAGCAAGCCTGTCATTCAAAATAGAAGGAGAGGTAAAGGTGTTCCCAAATAAACAAAAACTGTGAGAATTCATGACCATCAAACCAGTCCTACAAGAAATCCTAAGAGAAACTCTATGAGGGAAATGTTGCAAAGAATACAAGGTACCAGAGACACCACTATAAACATGAATTCTACAGAGAATACAATGACTCTAAACCCACATTTTTCAATAGTAACACTGAATGTCAAAGGACTGAATGCTCCAACCAAACGACACAGGGTAGCAGAATGGATAAAAAACCAAAATCCATCTATTTGCTGTCTACAAGAGACTCATTTTAGACCTGAAGACACCTTCAGATTGAAAGTAAAGGGATGGAGAAATACCTATCATGCGACTGGAAGCCAAAAGAAAGCCTAAGTAGCCATAGTTATATGAGACAAACTGGACTTTAAAGTAAAGACAGTAACAAAAGATGAAGAAGGACATTATATAATAAGTACAGAGCCTCTCCATCAGGAAGAGCTAACAATTATAAACATCTATGCGCCAAATTCGGGAGCACCCAAATACATAAAACAATTAATCACAGACAGAAACAGTCATATTGATGAGAATGTGCTAATTGCAGGGGACTTTATTACTCCACTGACAGCAATGGATAGATTAACCAGACAGAAAATCACTAAAAAAACTATGGACCTGAACGCCACATTGGACCAGAGGGAATTGATAGATATACTTAGAGCTCTGCATCCTGGAGTTAGAAAATTCACCTTCTTTTCGAGTGCACATGGCACATTCTCCAAGATAGATCATATACTGGGGCATAAAGCAGCCCTCCATAAACATAAATGAATTGAGATTATACCATGCACACTTTCAGATCACAATGCTTTGAAACATGAAATTAACCACAGGAAAAAGTCTGGAAAATCTCCAAAAATGTGGAGATTAAAAACCACCCTACTAAAGAATGATTGGGCTAATCAGGCAATTAGAGAAGAAATTTAAATATATATGAAAACAAATGAAAATGAAAATACAACAATCCAAAATCTCTGGGATGCAGCAAAGGCAGTCCTAAGAGGAAAGTATATTGCAATCCAGACCAATCTCAACAAACTAGAAAAACTGCAAATTTAAAATCTAATAGAGCACCTAATGGAACTAGAAGAGAAGCAGCAGGAGCACCCCAAACCCAGCAGAAGAAAAGAAATAATAAAGATCAGGGCAGAAATAAACAATATAGAATCCAAAAAAAAACAGTAGAGCAGATCAATGAAACCAAGAGTTGGTTCTTTGAAAAAATAAACAAAATTGATAAACCTCTAGCCAAGTTCCTTAGAAAGAAAAGAAAGAGCACCCAGATAGACAAAATCATGAAGTAAAATGGACCTATTACAACCAATCCCTTAGAATTACAAGCAATCATTAGAGATTACTATATAAAACTATATGCCAACAAACTGGACAACCTAGAAGAAATGGACAAATTCCTAAATGCACATGCACTACCAAAATTCAAATGGGAAGAGATAGAAAGTATGAATAGACCAAAAAACCAGTGAAAAAATCGAATCCATTATCAAAAATCTCCCAATGAATAAGAGCCCAGGGCCAGATGGCTTTCCAGGGGAATTCTACCAGACATTTAAAGCAGAGCTAATACCCATTCTTCTCAAACTATTCCAAAAAATAGAAATAGAAGGAAAACTTCCAAACCAATTCTATGAAGCCATCATCACCTTGATACCCAAACCAGACAGAGACCCAGCCAAAAAAGAGAACTAATGACCAATATCCTTAATGAATATAGATGCAAAAATACTCAACAAGATACTGGCAAATCAAATTCAACAGCATATAAAAATTATCCATTATGATCAAGTGGGATTCACTCCAGGGTACAGAGCTGGTTCAATATCTGCAAATCCCTCAATGTAATATATCACATTAACAAAAGAGAAGATAAAAGCCATAAGACCCTGTCAATAAATGCAGAAAAATCATTTGACAAAATGCAGCACCCTTTCTTAATAAAAAACCTTGAGAAAGTCGGAATAGAAGGAACTCACCTAAACATTATAAAAGCAGTTTATGAAAAGCCCACAGCTAATATCATCCTCAATGGGGAAATACTGAGAGCATTTCCCCTGAGATCAGGAACACGACAGGGGTGTCCACTCTCACCACTGTTGTTTAACATAGTGCTGGAAGTTTTAGCATCAGCAATCAGACAACAAAAGGAAATAAAAGGCATCAGAATTGGCAAAGATGAAGTCAAACTTTCACTTTTCGCAGATGTCATGATACTCTACATGGAAAACCCAGCAGACTCCACCAGAAGCCTTCTAGAACTGATCAATGAATTCAGTAAAGTTGCAGGGTACAAAATCAATGTACAGAAATCAGTTGCATTCCTATACACCAATAATGAAGCAGTGGAAAGAGAAATCAAGAAACTGATCCCGTTCACAATTGCACAAAAAACCATAAAATACCTAGGAGTAAACCTAACCAAGGATGTAAAAGACCTATATGATGAAAACTATAGAAAACTTATGAAAGAGATTGAAGAAGACACCAAGAGATGGAGAAACATTTCATGCTCATGGATCAGAAGAATAAACATTGTGAAAATGTCATTACTACCCAAAGCTGTTGGGGCCCATCCAGCCAGAAGTGCTGTGTGGCCTTTGGGACCCTGCTTCCCCTACTTGAAAATGTGTGCGCCTGACTGCCTGACCTAAGTGGATCAGAGACTGGAGTTAGTTTCCCTATTATTCATGCCACTTGGTAATTGCGGCTTCAGTAAATGGGCAGACTTTCTTATTGAAACTTCCTCCCTGGTTAGAGGCACCTTACTCATAGACTATTGTTTAAACTTTTAAAGAAAAGTAGCCTTGTCATAAGCTTCAGTTAATATTACACTATGTAAGCAAAATAAGACCCTCGCTGATGTATTTTGAGTGATCAATTATGGTTTTTGATCTTTTGTATTGTACTTTACTTCTATCTTTAACTCTCTGTTCTGTCCTCCGTGAAAACAATGATCCTTTCTGAAACATGTGATTCCTAAGAAGTTGCAAACAATGTAATCATTAAAAGAAAGATGTAATCACCTATGGTATATAAGACACCAAGTTTCACAGTAAAGTGTGATCTCTTCCACCATTCATGTTGTCTGTGTTCTTTCTTATAGATATTTCGCCGACACCAACCCCCTACTCAGAGACCCTTAGACTCTGGTGCGTGGGCTGGTCCCCCGCACAAAGCAATTTACACATTCAATGCAATCCCCATCAAAATTGCACCAGCATTCTTTGCAAAGCTAGAACAAGCTATCCTCAAATTTGTATGGAACCACAGAAGACCCCAAATAGCCAAAGTAATATAGAAAAAGAAAACCAAAACGGGAGGCATCACAATCCCAGACTTTAGCCTCTACTACAAAGCTGTCATCATCAAGACAGTATGGTATTGGCACAAAAACAGACACATAGACCAATGGAATAGGATACAGAACCCAGAACTGGGCCCACAAATGTATGGCCAATTAATCTTTGACAAAGCAGGAAAGAGTGTCCAATGGAACAAAGACTGCCTCTTTAGCAGATGGTGCTGGGAGAACTGGACAGCAACATGCAGAAGAATGAAACTAGACCACTCTCTTACACCATACACAAAAATAAACTCAAAATGGCTGAAGGACCTGAATGTGAGACAGGAAACCACCAAAACTCTCAAGGAGAAAGTAGGAAACAACCTCCTTGACCTCAACAGAAGACCATGGGGGATGGGAAGGGTGGAATAAAGTTAGAGAGAGAGAGAGGCAGGAAACCATAAGATACTCTCAAACAATGAGAACAAACTGAGCGTTGAGAGGAGTTTGGGAGAGGGGAAAGTGGGTGATGGGCATTGAGGAGGGCACATATTGGGATGAGCACTGGGTGTTGTATGGAAACCAATTTGACAATAAATTATATTTTAAACAAAGAGCCAAAGGTGGATTAAAGAAGCAAGGGCACACTGGTAGCACTGGGTTTATGGGAAGAGCAAATTCACTAAGAAGAATTCCTCACCAGGGTTCTCAGGGGCTTTGAGTCCATATCAAAAAGAGGAAGGGGGAGGGTCAGCATACTACTATTTCTGCTTCTTTCCATTGCACATTCAAGGCAAACCGAGGACTCCTTCATTCGGATTGTATAAAGAGCCTGCAGCCTCTCTACCTGCAAGAGAGAGGAGGTGAGAGGAAAGAAGGGTACAAAGCCATAATCAAAACAGGTGAGGTAAATTTCCAGAAATTGTAGCTACCAGACAGAAGTTCTGAAATGGCAGCCTCTTTTGCTCTTTAAAAGGGTGCGAATAATAACAGTAATAATATTATGGAATTGTGATGTTTCTTTGGCAGAAAAATGAGCATACCTTTATGGTGAGTTTCTCAAAAAAAATCAATGAACTTTGGAAAAGTTGTGTGAGCTTATACAGTCATTTCGTTTTTAAGCAAATATTTGTTAAGCATACTTACTTGTACGGCAGTGTAATAGCAGAAAGGAGAAAAATGCCATCCCTTATCTCAGGAATATGACACTTAAATCACATTCAATAAAGATATGTTAACTTAAAAAGTATTTTAAATCCAATGCTTTCGTTGAGCATAGTAACATTTATTTTTTCCAGGTCTAATTTCCTCAATGTTTCACTCTCATAAGTATTTATGTGAATTTTCTCTTTTAATCCTTCCTATATACATTAATGAGAGCTGAATGAACCTGATGAGCAGCATCTTAAACTTCTGAGTTCTTTAGTTCTAGCATCTTACCAAATCCACATCTGTGATTTGGTCCTTAATTAGGTTCCAGACTGTGAGGTAAAGTTGAGCAGCATCATGCTGAACAAACACTGGCCAAAAAGAAAAGAGCAGCTTGATCAGTGAGATCACCAACGACATTTACCACGCCCTTGTGCCCCAGCTACCTAGATTCACATGAACACTCACCACTTTGTCCTCTCCTAGCCTTCACTCCCTCCACCCCAGCTTTTCAGGCTAAATTTACACTCAAAATTAGGCATTAAGAATAAAAAATCATCTTGTTATTTATTTTCGAGAACTCCTCTTAAGACTTAAAATCCAGTCCGACTGCCTCAGAGCAGTTTCCCTTCCTCTGACTGGCCACTCACAGCTACTGACCTCTACTGGGGGACCCAGAGAGATAAAGCCAATAGAGCATTCTCTCCTATTTCCAAGCCAAATCAATACCTTAATTGGACTCTAATGGTCACTCATTTCTCTGTACTTTTATTTAATTTCTTTTTTTCATTCCCCAGAAATTTAGCAGTTTTCAAATACTCCTATCTGACCCAGGTATTCCCCAAAGGTATCTAGGAGAACACGAAAGGAAAGGACCATCTCAGTGTTAGATGATGCTGGCTAAGAGGAGACAGGAATTAAGCGCTGAATTCGCCATGTGTTATATACGTAAATGTACGGCTAAAATATTGTGTACATATATAAATGAATTTCTGTTGTTCAAAAGAAACCTAGGAAGACCAAGAATATGAAAAACACACTGAGTATTATTTTACAAAAGGACAGATGTCTGCCAGCATGCAAAGAAGACACTGCAAGAAAAGATAGTTACTGTAAATGAAGTAAAGATTCATATCAGCTGTCTCAACACCATTTTTTTCCTTCACAATACTTACTATAACTTGTACTTAATGTTTTTGGATTTCATTATATTTTGTTTTAGTCTGTCTCCTCTCTAAGCCATAAGTTCCATGGAGGCAAAGACTCTATCAGTCTTACTCCCTTATCTACAGCACCAGCACAATACCTGGCATATAACAGGTGAACACTATATGTGAGTTGAATGAATTAAATCAATCAGTGGGTGATAATCCCTAAACCTAAAGACAGAGTGGAAGTGGAGCGCCTGGGTGGCTCAGTAGGTTAAGAGGCCGACTTCGGCTCAGTTCATGATCTCACAGTCCATGGATTCGAGCCCGCATTGGCCTCTGTACTGACAGCTCAAAGCCTGGAACCTGCTTCAGATTCTGTGTCCCCCTCTCTCTCTGACTCTCCCCCACTCACCTTCTGTCTCTCTCTCTCTCTCAAAATAAAATAAAGGGGGAAAAAAGAGACAGAGTGGAACTAGGGCCGAAACTATGCTGTCCCCAGGGACTTATGAAGCCACCACAGGACATAAAGGAAGTTAGATCACCTTGCCATTTGGAGACATTTCGCCTCATCTAACCATAGCAAAGCCAAGAGTCCTGATACATCTTAAAAATACAGGGATATTTGCTCAGCCCATAATTTACTGAACACCTTCTAGGTGCAAGGCATTGCACATGCTAGATAAAATTACTATCCCCAAGAAAACTATATTCTAACAGAAGACAAGTATCCATAAAATCATAATTCAAAGAATAATTCCCTAAGTTGTACAAACTGTTATGAAAAGCTATATGAAGGTGAGAATGCAATTGGAATGGTGGAGCGAGGGTCTCGATAAATCTACTCCTCCATAAAAGCAATGAAAATGCTGGTAAAAAGAAAAGTGAAAATTAGTTCTTTCAGAACTTTGAAAATTAACCAAAAGTTTACAAAAATCTTAGGAGTATTTATTCAATAAACACTGCACAACCTAAGTAAGAAGAGTAGGATTTGAGACTTCTCAACTTGGCCTCTTCCCATTTCCTTCTTTCCAGCTCCGCAGTAGACTTGGGAACAAGAAAACTTGCAAACATGGAAACTGTGGAAACCAGAAGCCTAGCAACCTGTAGAAGAGGCAGACTGAGGCTGGAGCTCCTCAAAAAGTTCCATACTAAAAGCATTTTTATTATCTGACCTGCTTGCAGCTTCACAGAAAAAGCAATGAAAAGGGGAAATTTAAAATTAAAACCACAATATTATCTCACATTAGAACCAGTGAAAATTAAATACTTAGATATAAATCTAAACAAATATGTACACGATCGATATGAGAAAAATGATAAACTCTGATGACAGAAATCAGAAGAATCATATAAGTGGAAAGATATTCATGTTAATGGATAGAAGGACTCAGTATTGTAAAGATGCCAGTTCTTCCCAACCTGATCTGTAGACTCAATGCAATTCCAGTCAAGATCCCAGCAAGTTATTTTATGGATACGGAAAAAAATGATTCTAAAGTCTATTTTGAGAGGCAAAGACCCAGAATAGCCAACACAATATTGAGGGGAAAAACAAAATCAAAGAACTAATTCTGAAACTAATATAAAGTATCAGTTATCAAAATAATGTGGTATTACATAAGAACAGAAAACTAGACTAATGGAATGAAACAGAGATTCCCAGGAATACACCAACATGAACAATATTAACTGCTCTTTGACAAAGAAGCAAAGGCAATACAATGGAACAAAGACAGTCTTTTCACCAAATTGTGCTGCTTAACACCTGTGTATCCATATGCAAACGAATGAAACCATACACAGACCTTATATCCCTTAAGAAAACAAGTTCAAAATATATAACAGACCTCCTAAATATAATATAGGAGAAAATCTAGAAGACCTTGTGTTTAGTGATTACTTTTTAGATACAACTCCAAAGTACAGACAATAAAAACAGAAGTGATACTGGACTTCATTAAAAATTTCTGGAATGTCTGCCCATAGCACAGGTTGTGGAGAGGTGGGCCCGGCAAAATGGAGCAATTGGAAGCGCAGGCCAGGGCAGTTGCAGTGGCAGAGACCCGGCCTTGCGACTCAGCCCTTGCGTCCTTGCTGAACCTCACTGCGGAGCTTGCCCCTGGCTGGCGTATGCTGGTCACCTAGGCCCCGGCTGCCGCTGCCGCAGCGCCTTCTTGAAATCGTGAATCCTATTTATAGCTCTGGTTTTGCTGGGGTTCCCCTCTGCAAATGCCAAAGAAAATGGTTATCCAGCTGGTTTCCCCATGGGCTATGCAGCTCCTGCCTATTCTGCCCTGGTGCAAATCCTACCTTCTAAAAGGGTTACAATCCTGGCACATCTTACAAAGTGTCCTGTCCCCCCCCACCAGCGGGGCAATGCCACCACAGTCCTCTTCCCCTCCTGAAATGCCAGCAGAGTCCCTATGCACACACAGCCTCAGTAGGCAATGCCTACTCACATCATCCACCACACCACAGTGGTCAACCCAATGGCATGCTGGTGACAATGTACCCTCCTCCCATCACTCCACCTAAAGGCAATGGTATCACCATGGGCATGGGGCTGGACCACTATAGCCATGTCAGCAGGTACCCTCTAATCCCCCACTCCCCAACTCCTGTTGCCCCCATGCACTGTGCCCACATATCTGGCCCCAGGAGCCCCACTTACAGCTACATGCCCCTTCAGTGATGATCACCCTGCAAATGTCTGAGGACAGAGCTGTGCAGTCACATCGTGGAGGTTCCACAGCTGGTGCACAGGCCTGGCACCTCCAACCCAGATTTCCTTCTTAATGCTCTTGACACTTAGCTAAACACTACTATGGCCCAGCCCAGCAAGTCCCAGTGCCATTAGTCTCCAACTGACTCTGTAGATTGATCTTAAAGCAAATACTGTTTTGTGGGCTGCCTGGAAATTTTTTAGCTAACTGTAATGATAAAAAGGGATTATTTTTTTAAATAGTTTACTGTCAAGTTTGTTTCCATATAACACCCAGTGCTTCTCCCCACAAGTGCCCCCCACCATGACCATCACCCCCTCCCCCCTCCCCCTCCCCCTTCAGTCCATAGTTCGTTTTCAGTATTCAGTAGTCTCCCTTGATCTGTGTCCCTCACTCTCCCCCGCTCTCTTTCCCCCTTCCTCTCCCCATGGTCCCCTGCCAGGTCTCTCCTGTTAGACTTATGAATGCAAACATATGGTATCTATCCTTCTCTGCCTGACTTATTTCGCTGAGCATGACACCCTCAAGGTCCATCCACTTTCCTACAAATGGCCATATTTCATTCTTCCTCATTGCCATATAGTACTCCATTGTATATATAAACCACATCTTCTTGATCCACTCATCAGTTGATGGACATTTAGGCTCTTTCCATGATTTGGCTATTGTTGACATTGCTGCTATGAACATTGGGGTACATGTGCTCCTATGCATCAGCACTTCTGTATCCTTTGGGAAAATCCCTAGCAGTGCTATTGCTGGGTCATAGAGTGTTGGGGCCCATCCAGCCAGAAGTGCTGTGTGGCCTTTGGGACCCTGCTTCCCCTACTTGAAAATGTGTGCGCCTGACTGCCTGACCTAAGTGGATCAGAGACTGGAGTTAGTTTCCCTATTATTCATGCCACTTGGTAATTGCGGCTTCAGTAAATGGGCAGACTTTCTTATTGAAACTTCCTCCTTGGTTAGAGGCACCTTACTCACAGACTATTGTTTAAACTTTTAAAGAAAAGTAGCCTTGTCATAAGCTTCAGTTAATATTACACTATGTACGCAAAATAAGACCCTCACTGATGTATTTTGAGTGATCAATTATGGTTTTTGATCTTG
>PISW01010397.1:35746-50308 GCA_004023785.1 Mungos mungo
GGTCATGGTGGGGGGCACTTGTGGGGAGAAGCACGTGGTGTTATATGGAAACTAATTTGACAATAAACTATTATAAAAAATATTCAAAAAAAAATCAATAAGAGGAAGGGAGCTTATCACTTACAAGGGCACCCCCTTACGAGGGCTATCAGAGGATTTCTCAGTACAAACCTTACGTGCTAGGAGACAGTGGGAAGACATATTTCAAGTAATGAAAGAAAACAACTGCCAATCAAAAAAGCTTTACTTCAGAAATGAAAGAGAGATAAAGGCTTTCCCAGACAAATGCTAAGGGAGCTAATCCTCACTACACTTGCCTTACAAGAAATGCTAAAGGGAGTTCAGTATTTCAACCTGAAAAGAAAGAATACTAACTTTCTTTAAAAAGGAAAGAGACTGAATCAGTCATTTTATTGATTTTTATTTTTACTTTAGAGAGAGCACAAGTAGGGAAGAGGGGCAGAGGAAGAGAGAGAGAAAAAAATCTCAAGCAGGCTACACACAAAGCACAGAGCCTGACACAGGCTTCATCCCACAACCCTGGCATCATGACCTAAGCCAAAATAAAGAGTTGGACACTCGACTGACTGAGCCACCCAGGCACCCCTGAATCAACCACTTTAAAGCTTCCCACAAAGAAAAGCTCAGGCCCAGAGGACTTAATTCTGCCAAAAATTTAAAGTATTAACACCTATCCCTTCACAAACTCTCCCAAAACAGAGAAGAGAAGGGAAGAGTTCCTGACTCTTTTTTTGAGTCCCTCACCCTCCCTCCATCCTCCTTGCTACCCCCCTACCTCTCCCTCTCTCAGAACTGAGAGGGTTGTCTTACTTGGAATTTTGTACTTCTGAAGACAGTAGGCAAGCTCCAAGGGTTTCACTGCTTTCTGCCGGCTGTCCTGCATCCTCTCCAGTAGCAAGAGCAACTGGAAGGGGACACTTCTCCTTTGCTCTTCTGTTCCCCTTGGTACTGTTATCCTGCCAAATAAGAACATCCATCAACTCCTTATCCCCACAGTTCTCAATGCTAGATGCATACTGGAATCACTTGGGGGGAATTTTCAAAACTATCCATGTCCAGGCCATTTTATAGATAACTAAATCAGAATTTCTAATAGTCAGGCCCAGTTATGAGGATTTTAAGTTTCCCAGATGATTTAAGTGTACAGATAAGTTGAAAAGCATCATGTTATCAAATTGGTTATCGAGATTACCCTCTCAAGAGGGGATCAGACAACTGTTGCCTAACCCCTCTCCCTACTCTGCTCAACAACCACACTTAAATTAAGGGCAGATGCAGAAGGTCCTGGGTCCATAGCAAAATGGCCTGAAGTACTCCAAAGTGAAAAGGCAAATACTGATCTAGGTCTTGGGAAGAAAGGAGAACATGAAGGAATGTAAGTGTATTTTTAAAATGATTTAGTTATAGGCATCTCTCAATTGCCTATGCCAATAGAAGGGATGAAGGAGAAAACACAGGGCAGAAAATAATATATGACAGGCAGGGAGGAAGATGGCAGCAAAGTAGGAGGACCATAGGCTCACCTCATCCCAGGAACACAACTGCATAACAATCAAATCATCCTAAATACCCCAGAAATTGGCCTAAAGACTGATATAACAAACTCCACAACTGAAGGAAGAGAAGAGGCCACATTGAAGAATATAACAAGTATGGAGGTGAGGTTTTGGGGAGAAACAGATCACAGGTGCTGGTGAAGGGAGGGAGCCATGACTGTGGAAAAGGGGAAGAGAGAGGAACACGCAGCAGAGTGCACCACGAGAATCTTCCCCAAAGCCACTGGTTTGGAGAAAAAGGACAGAATTTCATGACTTCTTGCAACGAGCAAAGCTTAAACTTTGGAGTTTTAAAGGTCAGAGGTCTTGGCTGGGATAGAGTGTGGAGAGTACTATGCTGCTCCTGGAAAGAAGGCAGGAAAACAACTGCCTTCCAAGATAGCATGGAAACAACATCTAAAGAGCACCTGGGGCACACACTGGGATGATTCTTCACTCTTCTCAGAGGGCATCCCTTAGAGGCAGCATTCACAGGGATACTTCTCTGGGAGTAAAAGGGCCAGCTGGTGCCATTTCCCTCCCCCACCCCTCAGCATAAACACAGAACCACTTATGGGGAGCAGCACAGCACCAACACTGGCTGCCTAATTTACATACACCAAGCCCCACATCCCCATGCTCCAGTAATACAACCCTTTTCAGTCATTCTTGCCTCAGTCCCAGGGTGGTGGGCCCCTCCTCCAGAAGATCAGCACAAAGCCCTGCCCACACCACACCTGCTGACCAGAGAGTCCTGAGGACCTCAGTTCCAGTGAAAGTGGTAACAAGCCTCATTTCACAAGCAAACCAGAGCATAACTAGCTAAAACTCACCACATTCAAGTCAGGGACAAAACATGGCCCATAGCAGGCAAGGAGAGCCTTTTCAGGCAACTGGCCTGAAGGACAAAGCAGCTGAACCACAACAGAATGTGGCATGTAGCATAAACTAGAGACACTCCTTGAAGTGGCAGACCCTGGTCACTACATAACCTCTCTCCACTAGGCCATTATTTTCAGGAAGAGGAGAAACAACTGGCTTTTCTATCACAGAGAAGCAGGCAGAGACTTAGACACAACAGGAAGACAGAGGAATCTATCTCAAATGAAAGAACGAGATAAGACCATAGCAGAGATCTAAGTGAAACAGAAATAAGTCACATGCCTGAGGGAAAATTTAAAACAATGATCATAAGGATATTCACTAGGCTTGAGAAAAGAATGACAGACATCAGTGAGACCCTTATGACAGAACTAAAAGAGTTAAAAAAGAATCAATCAGAGATGAAGAGTACAATAAATGAAATTAGAAACATGCCTGATGCAATGAACAGCAGGCTGAAAGAAGCAGGAGAACAAATTAATGACCTAGATGACAAAGTAAAGGAAAGCAATGAAACTGAACAAAAGAGAGAAAGAAAAATTATGCAACATGAGAATAGATCTAGGAAACTCAATTCAAATATAATACCATTTTATTACAGGAGTCCCAGAAGAAGAGAAATAAAAGGGGACAGAAAATATATGTGAAGAATAGCTAAAAACTTCCCTAATCTGGGGAAGGAAGCAGACATCCATACCCAGGAGGGACAGAGAACTCCCATCAAAATAAACAATTGTGGGCCAATACCAAGACATACTGGAATTAAATTTGCAAAATATGGTGATTAAAAAGAAAAACCTTAAAAACAGCAAGACCACAGAGGTCATTAACTTACAAGAGGAAACCCATAAGGCTAGCAGCAGACTTTTCAACAGAAACTTGGCAAGCCAGAAGGGAGTAGCATGGTATATTCAAAGTGCTGAATCGGGAAAATCTTCAGTCAATAACACTCTATCCAGCAAGGTTACCATTCAGGATAGAAGGAGAGATAAAGAGTTTCCCAAACAAACAAGAACTAAAGTAGTCTGTGACCACTAATCCAGCCCTGCAAGGAATATTAAAGGGAACTTTTTGAGTAGAAAGGAGAGGCCAAAGTGACAAAGACAAGAAAAGATCAGAGAAAATCTCCCAGAAACAATGACAAAACAGGTAATTAAATGGCAATAAATAATATCTATCAATAAGTACTTTGAGTGTAAATGGACTAAATGTCCCAATCAAAAGACCTAGGGTATCAGAATAGATTGAAAAAATAACAAACAAACAAGACCAATCTATATGCTATCTACAAGCGACTCATTTTTGACCTAAAGACATCTACAGATTGAAAGTGAGGAGATGGAGAAACATGTATCATCCAAGTGAATGTCAAAAGAAAGCTGAAGTGGCAATACTTGTATCATATAAACTGGACTGTAGAACAAAGATGGAACAAAAGGCAAAGAAGAGGGACTCCTGGGTGGTTCAGTAAGTTAAATGTCCTCCTATTGATTTCAGCTCAGTTCAGGATCTCATGGGTCATGAGATGGAGACCTGTGTCAGACTCCACATTGACAGGAAGGAGGCTGCTTGGGATTCTCTCTCCTCTCTCCTCTCCTCCCTCCCTCCCTCCCTCCCTCTGTCTCTCTCCCTCTGTCTCTCTCACTCTCTCTCTCTCTCTCTCTCTCTCTCTCTCTCGCTTTCTCTCTCTCTCACTCTCTCCCTGCCCCTACACCAATAACCTCCAAAGAAATTGAATCAGTAATCAAAAAACTCCCAAGAAACAAAAATCCAAGACCAGATGGCTTCATAAGTGAATTCTACCAAACATTTAAAGAAGAGTTAATACCTATTCTTCTCAAACTATTCCAGAAAATAGAAAAAGGAGAAAACTTCCAAATTCATTCTATGAGGCCAGCATTACCCTGACACCAAAACACCACTATAAAAGCAAACTATAGGATATTAACCCTGATGAACATGGATGCAAATATCCTCAACAAAATACTAGCAAACCAAATCCAACAATACATTAAAAGAATCATTCACCATTATTAAGTGGGATTCATGTCTGGGTTGTAAGCATGGTTCAATATTTACAAATCAATCATTGTAATGCATAATATTAACAAAAGAAAGGATAAGAACCATATGATCCTCTCAATAGATGCAGAAAAAGCATCTGACAAAGTACAACAGCCATTCATGATAAAAACCCTCAACATAGTAGGGATGAGGGAGCTTACTTCAACATAATAAAGGCCCTATATGAAAACCTCACAGCTAGCATCATCCTCAATGAGGAAAAGCTCTCAGTCAAGAAGCTCAGAAAGAACACAGAGATATCCACCCTCACCAGTGTTATTCAATGTAGTACTGCAAGTCCTAGCCACGGCAATCAGACAACACAAGGAAATAAAAGGGATCCCAATTAGCAAGGGAGAACTCAAACTTTCACCATTTAGAGATGATATGACACTCTATGTAGAAAACCTAAAGATTCCACCAAAAAACTGCTAGAACTGATATACGAACTCAGTAAAGTCACAGGATATAAAATCAACATAGAAAAAGCTGTTGCATTTCTATACACCAATAATGAAGCAGAAGAAAGAGAAATGGGGGTGCCTGGATGGCTCCGTTTGCTAAGTGTCCGACTCTTGGTTTCAGCTAAGGTCTTGATCTCATGATTTCATGAGTTTGAGCTCTACATCAGGCTCTGTGCTGACAGCATGGAGCCTGCTTGGGATTCTCTCTCTCTGCCCCTCCCCCAGTCACACTGTCTCTATCTAAAAAAAAAAAACTTAAAAAAAAAAAAGAAGAAAGAGAAATGAAGGATTCAATCTCATTTACAATCACACCAAAACCATAAGATACCTCGGAATAAATCTAACCAAAGAGGTGAAAGACCTGTATTCTGAAAACTATACAACACTGACCAAAGAAATTGAAGAGAACACAAAGAAATGGAAAAACGTTCCATGTTCATGAACTGGAAGAATAAATATTGTGAAAATGTCTACACTACCTGGCTGTACTTTACAGTCACCTGGGGAGTCTAATGCCTAAGCCTCACCCTAGACCATCTGAACACATCTGGTGGTGGGAACAGGTATTTATATTTCTTTTTAATCATCTTAGGTGGTTCTAGTGTGTAGTCTAGATTGTGCAAAACAAGTTCTTTTCTCTGGCAACTTTCAAAAGAAGACTTAAAAGTTCAAGTCACTAGTAGAGGCTAAAGTCTAGGATTGTGATGCCTAGAGGAGAAAGCAGGAAATAGCCTCCTTGACCTCAATCGCAGCAATTTCCTACTCGACACATCCCCAAAGGCAAGGGAATCAAGAACAAAAATGAACTATTGGGACCTCATCAAGATAAAAAGCTTCTGCACCACAAAGGAAACAATCAAAAAAAACTAATAGGCAACCAACAGAATGGGAAAAGATAGTGGCAAATGGCATATCAGGTAAAGGGCTAGTATCCAAAATCTACAAGGAACTCACTAAACTCCATACCCAAAAAAACGAATAATTCAGTGAAGAAATGGGCAGATTACCTGAACAGACACTTTTCCAAAAAGGACATCCAGATGGCCAACAGGCACATGAAATGATGCTCAGCGTCACTCATTATCAGGAAAATACAAATCAAAACCACACTGAGATACCACCTCAAACCAGTCAGAGTGGCTAAAATAAACAAATCAAGAGACTTTAGATGCTGGCAAGGATGTGGAGAAACAGGCACCCTCCTACACTGTTGGTGGGAATGTAAACTGGTGCAGCCGCTCTGGAAAACAGTGTGGAGGTTCCTCAAAAAACTATCAATAGAACTCCCCTATGACCCAGCAACAGCACTGCTAGGGATATACCCAAGGGATACATAAATGCTGAGGCATAGGAGCACATGTACCCCAATGTTCATAGCGGCACTTTCTACAATAGCCAAATCATGGAAAGAGCCTAAATGTCCATCACCTGATGAGTGGATCAAGAAGAAGTGGCATATATATGCAATGGAGTACTATATGGCAGTGAGGAAGAATGAAATCTGGCCATTTGTAGCAAAGTGGATGGACCTCAAGGGTGTCATGCTAAGCGAAATAAGTCAGGCAGAGAAGGGCAGATACCATATGTTTGCAGTCATAGGTCTAACAGGAGAGACCTGGCAGGGGACCATGGGGTGGAGAAGGGGGAAAGAGAGTTGGGGAGAGAGAGGGACACAAATCATGAGAGACTACTGAACACTGAGTGAAAACGAACCAAGGACAGAAGGGGAAGAGGGCGAGGGGAGGGGGTGATGGTCATGGAGGGGGGGCACTTGTGGAGAGAAGGACTGGGTGTTATATGGAAACCAATTTGACAATAAACTATTATTAAAAAAAAGTTCAAGTCACTGTGAAAAATGGAATATTTGAAGATGTAAAATATAATTATCAGCCTGAAAAATCATCTTACCTCTTTAATATCTTGGTGAAGCCCACATTCATAATTAATACCTGAATCAGGGAGTTAAGACAGCAGGTCTGTCCAATGTTGTGTAAACCAACAGGGCCTATACAGGAAAGAGGGAAAAAAAATACTGAGGACTAGGGCAAGCTATGGGATTTAACAAACATCAGTTTTTCTAAGATCTACTAAGGATGTGAAATCCTGAAAAATACTCTCAGAAGAACAAAGACTTTACTAGGGAGTGTCCAAACAAATTAGAGAGGAGAGATAAAGCATTGGACTCTGAAAAGCGAAACAGCAGTAAAACTTTTAACAGGAAAGGAGAGCTGTCATAAGAAAGAGTATTACTTGATGTCAAATAAGTAGTAGAAGCAATTGTTATAAGAGCAAAGGCAAAGAAAGAAACATTATAGAAAGCATAACTGGGATCATTATGAGTACCTCCCCCTCAAGTGTTCCTTACAGAGTTGAGTCTGAAAGGACACCTGTGGAGCTCAGAGATAAGAGTTATTTCTTAGCTAGTCTATTTCAGACTCCAGTGGAAAGTCCCATGCTCAGTCCCACCATGTGGCTGAAAGAAATCAGAAAAAAAGCTCTGGGGGAGATTCACTAATCTAGACTCATTCCAAAAGACTGGAAGCCAAAATGAACTTAAGAAGATAAGAAAAACAAAAGATAGCACTTTTCTAAAGTATTAGCAACCAACCTCTCCTATCCCAACCCAACTTAGGCTCAGCAGACTTCACAGGTGAGTAACTTAAGAGAGAGGAAATACCACTAACCTAGAGGTCCTGGGGGAAAGGCTTTTGTGTATATGAGATAGGGCATCAAGATAAAAAAAAAAAAAAATCCAGGGACAGCAAGTAATCACAAATTTCAGCTCCTGAGTCAGCAGAATCACCTTGCCTCAAGACATGCTAGTACACAGGTATAACAGGAAAGGCAGGAACTAATGTTGATTGCTACCATACATGCCAAGCATTAGTTTGAAGCAGCTTCCACAGATCATCTCATTTGTCCCTCCCAACAACCCTATGCACTCAGTAGTATGATTATTCCCATTTTACAGATGCAGAAATGAAGGCACAAGAAATCAGGAGTCATTAAACACAGAGCTTTACGGCTTCAGAGCACAGTAGATGAGCAAAAGCATTTCTATGCAGTAAAAAGGAGAAAAAATATGAGAGACATAATGACCATGAGGGCAGTCCCAGGCACTGAGGGGCTCCCTTAGCTGCTCCTTCCTCTTCATATTGTTCTCTTCCTTCTTCTCAACGAGTTCTGCTGAGAAATGCTGAGACTCAGCCAGGATGCACTGGCAAATTTCCTCAGGAACCCCAGTGCCTGACCCTTTCGTAATCACTCCAGAATTCCCAGGCCACGCACTGTCTGGCCTGTCTTCAGGACTGCACACTTCCAGGAAGAGCTCCAATGAGTCAGCTTTGGTGGGAGCTCTGTGAAAACACACCACAGGTAGATAAGACGGAAAGCATATGCATGTGATCAGTTCTGATTCCAAACAGCCAAGTCTTAGAGGGAGGGAAAGAAATGTTTGGCTTATAAAATTCTAGGGCTAGAAACAACAACTAGGCTAGACACTCCGTGCCTTCATCACCCACGTTTCCATTTTTTCTTCTTCAGAGCAGACTGCCGTATTCTCTTTCCCCGAGATTCTCTATTCTGGAAAAGAGCGTAACTTTCACCAAGGGGGTCCAGATCAGAAACCTAGGTGTCTCCTTGCTCCTCATCTCCAGCCCAAACAACCATTGAGGACTGTCAATTCTACCACCTGAAGACTGCTTATAAGCACTCTCCTTGCTATCATACCCTTGACTTCCTGAGAAGTCCTGGCTCCTCTGGCAGGCCTACGTGTTGTCTAGGTGTCCAGTGACTTTGTACTCAGGGCTATTCAAATAATTGGCTCATTATGTCCTATTGTGGGGAACTGCTATCACTCCACTTGTACTCTACAGTGGTGCCCCACTCAGACTCCTCTACAGGAGAGACACCATTTCTCAGGCTGAGGGGAGCACTAGCTGACAGCTCCCCAATGAGTCCCTGTCCATTAACTTACTGCAAGAAGAAATGTATCCCTATCCAGTGGCTGGATAATAGGGAGTATGAAAGCTTTATCACCTTGCTTCATGGTGAAATCACTCTAAAGAGTCATCCAGCCCCAGAGCTCTCCTTAAGAGCAACTGAGACCTCTGCTGCAACTATTTGGTAGCTCAACTCCTCCCTCACTTCTCCCAGGAGTTGTTCCCAACAGTACTCCCCAGGAAACCTCCCATATGCACATCTCAGAGCTTTAGCATCTGACCTGAGACCCTAAACTGTGAGCATCTGGAAGTCAGGGAGTATTAATTTTCAACTGCTTCCCTTTCACTTTACACAGGACATACTGGGCATTCAATAAATAACCACTGAACAAATAAATGAATGAATGGGGACTTGCAGGGAACAAAGAAATGTTTTCAAATAGCTAAAAGGCTATCATGTGGAAGAGACATAATTAGATTTAACTAGATTTCTTATCTTCAGGGCATGGGGGTGGGAGAGATCAAATTACCTAATGTGTGAAACCTACAAAGAAATAGACTTCAGTTCAAAATAAATAAGAACTTTCTCACAGCCAGGAAGCCAATGCAGCAGCAGTAATTTGTCCCTCATATAAATATTTAAGCAGAGGCTGGACTAGCCCTTGAAAGAAACAGAGTGTAGAAAAGAATTGAACAGTGGGTGGAGGGTGAGCTCTCTTGTTTCCTTCCAAATATGAGGCCTGTGATTCCTTCTAAATATTCATGTTAATTCAGGGGGAAGCATTCAAATGTGTTCTGGAGAATTAACATGGCAGATGGATAAGAAATCACTGCTGTTTCTGGAGAAAAAAAGACCCCTTATACATACACAAATACCCACCAAAGGAAAAAATACATATATATTCATATTTTTATTATAATCTTTAATACTGTTGTTTTTCAAATAATGCTAACTTACGACAAATATTTATACAATGAAAAAATGTAAAACAAAGAAAATATAAATCAGTCATAATCCCAGGACCTAGGGATAACCACTACCTGGTCTGCATCAATCTTTTTTCCCATATATTTTTGATATGGTTGATATTTTACATTTTCCTCATTTCACATCATAACAAGAATTTTCCCAAGCTCTTTATAAATACTTTTTTTTAAGTTTTTAATTAATTTTTTTATTTTTGAAGAGAGAGAGAGAGAGAGAGAGAAAATGGAAGGGGCAAAGAGAGAGAGACAGACAGAGAGAATCCCAAGCAGGCTCTGCAGCATGGGGCCTGATGAGAGGCTTGAACTCATGAACCATGAGATAATTACCTGGCTAAAATCAAGAGTCAAATGCTTAACCAACTAAGTCACCCAGGCACCCCTCTTTATAAATATTTTTTGATGACTAATATAGCGATAAAACATTGTTAAGTATTCTGGTTGTTACTTCAATTTTTTACAATTATAACAAATACTACAATGAACATTTTTAGGCATAAACCTTTTCTCTACCTTTTTGATGTTTCTCATGCAAACTAAACATCGAGGGACACAATAAAATTCAGCTATAAATGAGATCATACTAACCACATAACCTAAATTCCCCTAGTGTTTTACTTTCTCCTGACAACACAGACTTCAGCCACCTATAAATGCTCCCCAAGCATATTTTGGAATCTCAAGAAGAGTCTCTCACATGTTTTGGAATAAGGTGACAACCACTGTACACTGCCTCTACCCACACCAGCGTATCCACCGGATATATGCAGGGAACTGCCGGATGAAACAACCAATGAAACAATCAATCAAGGTTCCCTCCTATCTTCAAGTTGGGGCTTGATATGGAAATGTGATACATGGTCAGCTCCTCCCACTGCCTTGTGCCCTTCGATTTCATCGTTCCTTCTGCAAGGTTTTTAACTTCTGCCTGCAGCTGCTCTCTGTCCAGGGTTCTCAATCCTGTGCCCAGGTCTGAGCTGAGGAGAGCATAGACTACATTGTCTTCTCTATGTCTCCCGGCTCTCCACTCAGGGGCTTATATGCAAGACTTCCTCAGTTGTTCCCCTATCCTCATGCAAATAAATCTGTGGCCCTCCAAGTATCTGACCATCAGAAACAACCAGACACACAACAGATTTTTAGACAAGGTCAAAGTGTGCAAAGTTTAAGGTTCTTAATATATATTGCTAAATGCCTTGCACCAGTTTATACTCTGACCAGTAGGCTATGAGCAGCCCATCGGGACTCAGTGGTTAAACAAAATAACCTAAGTTCATTTATGCTCACAAGGACAGATTTTCATGGAAAATAAGCTAGTCGGGAATTGGGTTTACTAAAGAAGAAAAGGTATGGTTTGAAATAAGGGGCATCTTGAGGCAAGGTAGGTAACAGGCAAAAAAGATCTGTGGCTGCGGGAGAAGAATGTAGAGAAAAGTGTACAAAGGATTATATAAGCAGATTGGCATCGGTGCATCCAAACCAGGACTGGAGTAAAGTGTAAAAGTTCCAAAATTTTAATTTCTATAAAAATTGACTGGTCACTGGTAGTCAGGGAAATGCAAATCATGACTGCAATGAGATATCATTTTATACTATTCATTTGGCAACAATCAAGAATTCTGATAGAACCAAGAGTTAGAAGGAATGTACATAAATAGGATTATTTATATACTACCAGGGGAGGGGTATAAAATGGTATAATCACTTGAGAAAACAATTTGACATCATCTTATAAAGTTAAACATTCACTTAACCTCAACTCAAAAACTCCAAAAGAAATTCTTATACGTTTTTAGAGACATATACAAGAATGTTCACAGCAACACTGTTTATAACAGCAAAAACATGGGGGAAAAAATCCAAGCCCTCAACCCAATGGACAAAAGAATAGATGCATATCCTGTAATCAATGTATACAATGAATAATATTCATCAGTTGCATATGAACAAACTATAGCACATGTCACGATATGGCAATTCTTGGAAACATAATGTTGACTCAAAACATATTCAAACTCAAGGAAAATGGAACATTATGTTGTTTAGGCATCAATCTGTATGTGTGTAATGAAAACCACAAAGATCAGTGATGACCTCTGATTCCGAGGCAGAGGGATGAGACAAGTGGAGAGCATGCTATTGTGTTATTTTACTATAGTAATAGTCTAGTTTGGGGATGAAGGAGTTTCATAGGTGTTTTATTATTAATTAGTTAAGTAATTAATTAGAACTTGGAGTCAAGGGTAATGGCCTGAGGAAAACAGTCTAACATAGGCCTAAAAAAACGTATTCTCAGGGTGCCTGTTTGGCTCAGTTGGTGCAGCATCCAACTTCTACTCAGGTGGTAATCTCATGTTTCGTGGGTTCGAGCCCCACAGTGGCCTTTGGGCTGACAGCATGAGGCCTGCTTCAGATTCCGAGTCTTCCTCTCTCTCTACTCTGCGCCTGCTAGTGCCTCTCTCTCACTCTCTCTCTCTCTCTCTCTCTCAAACTTAAATAAACATTAAAAAATCTTTTTAATCATTCTCTCTGCACAAAGCTCATGCCACAGCGCAAGCAGGTAAGGCAGGACTAACACAACTGATGACAATCTGAATTGCTTACAAATCACTCTGGATTTCCCTCAACAACACTCAGTTTTAACTGACTGTAATGAGGAGTTTTTAAAGGCAGAAGTGCTGTCACAAAGCTCTTACTGTCTTCTCTTCTAGTGGAAAAAAGTTAAGAAGTCAAACTAAGGCTGGGTATGCAGGCACTGCCCCCTAATGGAATATATGAAGAATATCCAGGTAGAAATGAACTGAAGAAAGACTGCCAGGCAGAGTACCAAATAAATAAAAATGAGCACACATTAAACAACAAATAATAAAAGACATAATGTGAAAACCCTAAATTCAGCATATGGAAAGATGGTTCCTATGTATTCCTATATATTTTATTTATGAAAGTGGCCCTGTATCCAGAAGAATTCTAAACATTATATGAAGACTTAAATTTTTCAGATGAAGTAGAAAAGTCCCAAAGTGTGACTTCAATGTCATTATTCAGCCAAGGTCTGCTATTTGGCTTCAACTCTGGCCTCAGCCTTTCAAAGTCCAATTAATAAAACACCTTCTTTAGTGGCATTTCTGGTGCCCTTGGACTTGCACATGATCAAGTGATCACTTTGGTAACCACCAAATGTAATCAGTGTAACAAAAAAGGAGGTCATTTGGATTAGCTGTTAATATCTGAATATGCAGTTGTAAATACTACACACATAACTAAGGGGAGAAAATCATATACTTTATACATTGAGATGTAAGAACATAAATTTTACTGCAAAGGTAAGATGCTGCAATAATGGATAGTTTGGGCCATCACTTTTATGTATAAAACTATTATCTTAAAATCTTAAAAAAGGAAAAGAAATTGAAAATGAATATTTATATTAAAGAGGGAATAAATTTGCTAGTTTATGAAGAATATTATATCTTTTTTGGGCTTACAACTATTTATTAAATTTTAAAAGTAATTTCAACTAATAAAGTTAAGATTATATTACTTCTATGCTTTATAAAATGTTTGGTATCTCAGCATTCATAATACTAAATAAAATAATCTTTAATACTTGTATGTAGGACACCTGGGTGGCTCAGTCGGTTAAGCGTCTGACTCTTGGTTTCGTCTCAGGGCACAATATCACAGTTCATGAGATGGAGCCCCTCGTCCCTGGGCTCTGGGGCTGGAATGTGGAGCCTGCTTGGGATTCACTCTGCCCCTCTCTTTGCCACTCTCCTGCTCATGTGTGCATGCTCACTCTCTCTCTCTCTCTCTCTCTCTCTCAAAATAAATACAGAAACTTAAAAACATTGTATGGAAGCTTTAATTATTCCCAATGCCATGAGTCTTTCAAGAAAAGAATCCTATTTGCAAGTCTTCACATCTTGTAAAGATGAATTAAAAGCAGAATGTCAGCTTTACAACCTTAAATTATCATGAGGAGAAAAACTCCAAATATATATACTAAAATATTGACAATAAATTATCCCTCAATCCAGGTATAATCAAGAATATTTTAAAATCTTTTAAAAGTTTAGAGAAAAACGAGGTACCCAAAACACAGTTTGTTCTCACTAGTCAAACTTCAAACACTACATACTACATGAACTGGATCAAGTACACAGCTCTTTGTAGTGTTTAGTCTATTTATGAAAGTTAAAGACGGTTATCCAAATGACTGCTTAGATTGTCCCTCAATTCAATATTTGGAAATGAAACTTTTAAGAACTGTCCAAAATATTAATCTTAGGGACAACATTGCTCTGGAAAATATGCGCCTAAAAATAATTTTCCTGAGTTATATTCTGCTGGGCACACGCACACAAGAAAACAGTGATAATTTTAAATGTGCCACTTCTCAATGTAAACTGGCGCAGCCGCTCTGGAAAACAGTGTGGAGGTTCCTCAAAAAACTATCGATAGAACTCCCCTATGACCCAGCAATAGCACTGCTAGGGATTTACCCAAGGGATACAGAAGTGCTGATGCATAGGAGCACATGTACCCCAATGTTCATAGCGGCACTGTCAACAATAGCCAAATCATGGAAAGAGCCTAAATGTCCATCACCTGATGAATGGATCAAGAAGATGTGGTATATATATACAATGGAGTACTACATGGCAATGA